>CAHIKZ030002790.1:0-47500 GCA_903632075.3 Acanthosepion pharaonis | reverse complement strand
GACTGACCGATAGTGAACCAGTACCGTGAGGGAAAGGCGAAAAGAACCCCGGCGAGGGGAGTGAAATAGAACCTGAAACCGTGTGCGTACAAGCAGTGGGAGCCCTTTATGGGTGACTGCGTACCTTTTGTATAATGGGTCAGCGACTTATATTCTGTAGCAAGGTTAACCGAATAGGGGGAGCCGCAGAGAAATCGAGTCTGAATAAGGGCGTCCAGTCGCTGGGTGTAGACCCGAAACCAAGTGATCTATCCATGGCCAGGATGAAGGTGCCGTAACAGGTACTGAGGTCCGAACCGACTAACGTTGCAAAACTACCGGATGAGCTGTGGATAGGGGTGAAAGGCCAAACAAACTTGGAAATAGCTGGTTCTCCGAAAACTATTTAGGTAGTGCCTCGAGCGGACACCTGCGGGGTAGAGCACTGGATGGTTGCGGGGTCGGCGATCTCTACCAAACCTAACCAAACTCGAATACCTATGAGTGATACTCGGGAGACACACGGCGGGTGCTAACGTCCGTCGTGAAGAGGGAAACAACCCAGACCGCCAGCTAAGGTCCCCAAATCGGTCTAAGGGAAACGAAGTGGAAATCCCAAAACAGTCAGGATGTTGGCTTAGAAGCAGCCATCATTTAAAGAAAGCGTAATAGCTCACTGGTCGAGTCGGCCTGCGCGGAAGATGTAACGGGCTCAAGACCGCACCGAAGCCCGGGTTTGATCTTTGATCACGCGGTAGAGAGCGTTCCGTAAGCCTGTGAAGGTGCCTGGTAATGGGTCGTGGAGGTATCAGAAGTGCGAATGCTGACATGAGTAGCGTTAAAGGGGTGAGATGCCCTCTCGCCGAAAGACCAAGGGTTCCTGCGCAACGTTCATCCGCGCAGGTGAGTCCGGCCCCTAAGGCGAGCCGAAGGGCGTAGTCGATGGGAACCACGTTAATATTCGTGGGCACGGTGATGTGGGACGGATCTCGTGTGTTGTACGTCCTTAGTCGGGTATTGGACGTGCCTCAGAAGAAGGTCCCCGAAAAAGCCCCACCGTATACGACCGTACCCCAAACCGACACAGGTGGTCAGGTAGAGAATACCAAGGCGCTTGAGAGAAGTGTCCTGAAGGAACTCGGCAAATTGATACCGTAACTTCGGAAGAAGGTATGCCGCAAGTAAGTGAACTTTGAAACAAAGGGGGCACAGGGTTGCAAAAAAATCGGTGGTAGCGACTGTTTAATAAAACACAGGGCTCTGCAAACACGGCTTCAGTGGACGTATACGGTGTGACGCCTGCCCGGTGCCGGAAGGTTAATTGATGGGGTTAGCGGCAACGCGAAGCTCTTGATCGAAGCCCCGGTAAACGGCGGCCGTAACTATAACGGTCCTAAGGTAGCGAAATTCCTTGTCGGGTAAGTTCCGACCTGCACGAATGGCGTAACGATGGCCCCACTGTCTCCTCAGACATGCTCAGCGAAGTTGAAATCTCCGTGATGATGCAATCTCCCCGCGAAAGACGGAAAGACCCCGTGAACCTTTACTGCAGCTTCAGGTTGGCATTTGACAA
Source organism: Acanthosepion pharaonis (assembly GCA_903632075.3). Classification (NCBI taxonomy): domain Eukaryota; kingdom Metazoa; phylum Mollusca; class Cephalopoda; order Sepiida; family Sepiidae; genus Acanthosepion; species Acanthosepion pharaonis. Next base: position 45,948 of record CAHIKZ030002790.1, on the reverse strand, counting down.
GAACTGGTAGGATAGGTGGGAGGCTTTGAAGCGGGCGCCAGCCGATGTGGAGCCATACGTTGAAATACCACCCTGTTGTTGTTTAATGTCTAACCTCGGTCCGTGAAACCGATACAGGGGACCCTCTGTGGGCAGTTTGACTGGGGCGGTCTCCTCCCAAAGAGTAACGGAGGAGCACGAAGGTTGGCTCAGGACGGTTGGACATCGTCTGTTGATAGTGCAATGGCATAAGCCAGCTTGACTGCGAGACGACAAGTCGAGCAGAGACGAAATAAGTCATAGTGATCCGGTGGTCCCTCGTGGAAGGGCCGTCGCTCAACGGATAAAAGTTACTCTAGGGATAACAGGCTGATCTTCCCCAAGAGCTCACATCGACGGGAAGGTTTGGCACCTCGATGTCGGCTCTTCGCCACCTGGGGCTGTAGTATGTTCCAAGGGTTGGGCTGTTCGCCCATTAAAGCGGTACGTGAGCTGGGTTCAGAACGTCGTGAGACAGTTCGGTCCATATCCGGTGTGGGCGTTAGAGCATTGAGAGGACCTTTCCCTAGTACGAGAGGACCGGGAAGGACGCACCTCTGGTGTACCTGTCGTCGTCACCAACGGCGCAGCCGAGGGTAGCTAATATACGGACGGGATAACTGCTGAAAGCATCTAAGCGGGAAGCCTCCTCAAGATAAGATTTCTCCAGGACGGTCGAAGACCACGACCTTGATAGATCGGATGTGGAAGTGCGGTAACGCATGGAGCTAACCGATACTAATTGTCCTATTCGCGGCTCCACCCCCACCATCAGCCACAGGCTAGATGGCAAAAAAGGGTCCAGCAAATCCAGCCAGTGCACGCATCGATTTTAAACCCAAACCCCGCCCCCACAAGCCACGTATCTCGCAGACTCTATTGCTGGTGGCCATAGCTCGGTGTCCCACCGATCCATCCCGAACTCAGCCCGTGAAAACCCGTGCGCCAATGGTACTACTGCTCAAGCAGTGGAAAATAGGGCGTCGCCGGGCATTACAGTCTGCGAAAATACAAAACCCATTCCTTGTCCTTGCCCTATACCCAGTGTCGCGGGGTGGAGCAGCCCAGTAGCTCGTCAGGCTCATAACCTGAAGGCCGCAGGTTCAAATCCTGCCCCCCGCAACCAACTCAACAACAAGCAAACCGTCTCAGGATCTCCCGAGACGGCTTTTTTCTGCTTTTTCCAGCAAGTTAACCCTCGTTCAGGGGCCTCTCGCCTCCCAGTCGACTTCTCTGAATGCCGGGACGTCGATTTGCCCATGGGGGTATCTGTCGTTGCCCCCAATTTTACTGACGAGGCCTCGCTGCGGGTTTGGGTGATGTACTCGCGGGGTGATCGGTAGCCTAGCGCCTTGTGCGGATGGACCTCATTGTAGGGGTTAGCCAGCGGGGCAGCTGCTCGATGACAGTGCGTGCATCGGGCGCCGGTTTACACGGACGTAGTCGCGCGGTGAGCGCGCACGAAAGCTTCGGCCATGCCGTTCGATTGCGGAGAGCTGACCGGCGTGGTGCGGGGTACGAGGCCGATGTCGCGCGCGAAGCGGCGAGTATCGTGAGCAAACGTAAGGGCTGCCGTTATCGCTGAGCCATTCAATGGGCGAGGCCAGAAGCGGTTCACCGGGCCAAAGCGATGCTCGACAGTGGCGACCATCAGATCCACGGATGTCCTCGGCGGTGATGCCGCCGGTGGTATAACGTGCCCCATGGCCTCGCGGCGGTCACAGCAGGGCGAGCGCAAAGGCGACGCGCACCTTTTCGCCATTGTCGCAAGCGATCTCAAGGCGTCAGAGCACCCAGCAGGTGTTGCGCCGATCGGCACAACGCGACCATCATGGCGCCGCTCCTCCCGGCTGCCGTTGTGGCGCTGGAAGCAGCAGCCCGTGCACCTTCATGACCCGGTAGACCCGCTTGATTGGGCGCTGTGCGCCCGATCCGCAGCAGGCACGGCGCAGAAGGGCGTGAACCCGGCGATAACCGTAGGTGGGCAGATCGGCGATCAGCGCCCGGATGTCGCTGACCAAGTCGGTATCCGGTAGAGGCGGTCGACCTCGCCGACGTGTAGGCGACCGGTTGTACATGGCTGACAGGTGCTGGCGGCTGACGCCCAACGCCTCGGCCACCGCGCTCACCGGTCGTCCCACGCAACGAGATCGAGCGGAGGAGTTTTGGGCCTGCGGCGGGGAGACGGCCTCCCGCAGTATCTCGGCTTCATAGTCTTCTTGCCCAGCAGGCTGCAGCTCGGCGACCTGGTTCTGCAGCGACCGGTACTCAGGCGGGCACCACCTCTCGCCGGCACCGGCGGCAGTCAGCGCACCCTGCGCAACTAGCCTGCGCCAGTGAAGATCTGGCTGCCACTGATGCCATGCTGCCGGGCTACCAGCGACACGTTCATGCCCGGCAGATACGTCTCCTCGACGATCCGACCTTTTCCTCCGGGTCCAGCCCCGGCGCTGAACCCCGGTGGGACCTCCGCCGCCATTGTAGCGCCCTGTCGTATGCTTCAGTCATATGGCTCCTCTTATCTAAGAGCGAGACCCTGTCAGGTCATTTCGGGGCCAACTCGCATCTTTCGTGAGTATCATTCCGGCCTCGGCATGAGATACCCCCATGGCCCTCAAAGAGCTCCAAATCCGCTACGCGCCTTTTTAAGCCCATGTACATGCATGGTGATGATTGTGCGCTCCATCGTTCCGGAATGGCCCTTCCCATGGCAGCGTCCTGTAGAACAATGCCGGCTGTCGGAACCGCCGCCCTGAATAGGTAGGCCGACGTCGATCGGGCGTGCAGGTTATCGTATGTCATTCGTCCCAACTCTTGATGGATCGGCGATGATGCCCTGAAAGCGCTGGTTCGTGGCAGACGTGCTTCCGCTGGAGCGCGACCTGAGCGCTATCTCGCGCGGCATTGTCGAGCGCGGGACGATGATCGACCTTCGGCAGGAGGTGTACGAACATGCCGTTGCGGCCGCGCGAAAGGGGCTTCCGCTCAATACGCGCCCCTTTCGTGCTGACAGTCGCGCGCAATCTGCTCATCCGATCGGGCGCGGCGCGGCGCGAAAGAGGTCGTCTCGTTCGAAACAGATGGCGGACCTCATTGAATTGAACTCAACCGATCTGGCCGAGGGGCGGATCGCGCTGACCGCGCGCGACGAACTCCGCCGGGCTATGGCCGGGGCTTTCGACCAGCTGCCCCCCGCGTTGTCGGGAGGTCGTACGGCTGCGACGAGTCGAGGGGCTGAATATCCGGGAAACCGCCGCCTGCCTGCGTCGCCATCCACCGTCGAGCGCCAACTGACGCTCGGCCTTCGGCGTTGGCCAACTTCATGCTCGGCGGCAATGCGCATCGAACGCAAGCCCGGCTGGCCCCGCGACGGAAGCCGGACGCCGCATGACCGGCCGGAACGGGATCGAGGAGCGCGCCGCCGCCTGCTGGTACGCCGCGATCAGCCCGAATGGAGCGCGGCGGACGCGCAGGCGCTTGAGTACTGGCTGGCGGAGAGCGATGCGCAAAGGTCGCCCTGTGGCGGCTCGAAGCGGGCTGGGATGCTACCGCGCGGCTCGCCGCGACGCGAGTGCAGTCGCCGAACGACCGCCGCTGTACCGGGCTTTTCGGGAGCCGCCTGCTGCAGGCCTGGCGGCAGCCCACCTGATCCTGTTATGTCTGTTCGCCGCATCGACCCTTCCCGGATGGGTGCTAGCGACCGCCAGCGCCGCTCCGCCGGTTCGCGACCACCGTCGGCGCGAACATCGCGCGGTGCGCCTGCCCGATGGCAGCGCGGTGACGCTCAATGGCGAGTATGATGCGGACGGCGGTCGACCGTGCCAACGTGCCGTCTGGCTGGATCGCGGCAAGCCTATTTCAAACGTGGCCCACGACACGAACCATCCTTCGTCATTCATGCAGGGGACCGGGTGGTGACGGTGCAGGCACCCGCTTTTTCGGTACGACGATGGCGGATGGTCACCGTCGCCGTCGTCGAAGGCCGCGTGCGGGTGGAGGATGCCGGTGGCGCGGGGCGGGCGGCCGTCATCACCGCCGGCAATGTCGCCATTTTCGCGGGCACGTCGATGCTGCTGACCCGACCGGTCGCCCGCGCGGGTGGAGGCGGCGCGCTGTCGTGGCGGCGGGGGCTGCTGACCTTCGACCGGACGACGCTGGGCGGGGCCGCGGCCGAGTTCAACCGCTATAATCGCCGGCAAATCCAGATCGCCGATGCTCGCACCGCGCAGATCCGGATCAGCGGCACATTCGAGGCCACGGACATCGATGCGTTCGCACGGCTGCTGCGCGCGCGACTTCGACTGACGGTGCGCGAAAACGCGCGGATGCGATCACGATAAATTCCTGATCGGTTGCGCGTTACGACTTCCGCGTACCGTCCGTCTAGCATTGCAGAAGGCCCAAAGAGGCCGTGCAGTATCGGAGGGGGAATATGGCCGAAAGCACGGTTCCCTGATTGCAGCGGCGCTGGTAGTACCTGCGCGGCAACGCCTTCGTGGTCGCAGTCCGGGACAGAAACCGTGAACTGCGTCCGCACCTACAGCATCGCGCCCGGATCGATGCGGGCGCGCTCGATGCACGGTCGCGCCAGACTGGCGCCGGTTCTCTATCGCAGCGACGAAGTCGATGTTGCACTTCCAGCGGCGTGCGGGGGCAAGCTGAACGCGATGGCGGCATGCAGGCGGTCGTGGGCGACCGGGCCTCATCCTGCATCACGATCGCAGCGGCGCAGTCGCCGTGACGCGGATGCCGGCCGCCGATCGCACGGCGGCGATCGCTCCTGTCGCGGAACCGGCAGCAGCGCCTGCGCAGGAGGACGACAGCATCGGTGATATCGTCGTGACCGCGCGCCGTGGCTGGCCGAACGCGGCCAGCGGGTCCCGGTGGCCATCACCGCCTCGCAAGATGCCATCCGCGAGAAAGGCATCAACAACGGAACCGATCTTCAGAATTTCACGCCGTCTTTTGTCCGTGGTCGGCGACGTCGCGCGCAATCAGAAACCTATACCATCCGCGGCATGGGCGGGACCGGCGGTCAGGTACGGCAGCAGTCCGGGCGTGGTCGGCTATTTCCTGCCGAAGTTCCACTCAGCGTCAGCGGTCCGGCACTTTACGACCTCGCGTCGTTGCGGGGTCCCTCGCGGGCCGCAGGGAACGCTGTCGGGCGAAATACGACCGGCGGTGCCGTCTTGTTGGAGCCGCAACGGCCGCGGATGAACCGCGTCGAGGGCTATGTCGACGGGACGATCGGCAATTTCCAGCGCAAGTGTGCAGGGTGCGCTGAACGTGCCGATCGTCGACGATGTGGAGGCAGTCCGCTTCGCCGGTCAGCTAGACAAAGCGCGAGGGCTGTAGTCCGCGACGTCCTTACCGGGCGTGACCATCTGAAACTGCAACAATTTCAGCCTGCGGCTGGGCATCCAGTTCGATCCGACCGCGACGATCAGCAACTATGCCGCCGTCAGCTATCAGGAAGTGGACGAGCATGGCGGGGCAGCATCCTGCTCGCCGTCAATCCCGCGGCCTTATGCGGCACTTTTTGCAACCCTATCTCGCCGCACAGCAGGCGCGCGGCGTACGCCGGACCGCGCTCAGCGTGCCGACGCTTGAGAAGGCGAAGAACTTCCTCGTCTAACAATACCGAATGGCGCGTCAGCGACACGTTCACGCTTCAGAATATCTTCAGCTACGCCCGCACCCGTTCAGCCAGCGCCAACGACCGGTGATTCGACGACGCTGCCGATCGCCGACCTGCTGGCGCCTATCCCGGTAGCTGGAACAACAACCTGCGCACCATCACCGAGGAAGCAGGCGCGCTATGATAACGGCCCGCTTCAGGTGCAGGTGGGCGGCTTCTTCGACCAGAAGACGCCGGCACCGCTGACCTTCGCGACGGTCAGCCCGATGCAGGCCGGTGGCATTCTGGGCGGGGGACCGTGCTGATCCCACAGCCATTGCAGGCGGCGCTCGGCCTGACCAGCCCCTCGTCCCCGCACTGACCCTGCAACCCAGCGCTCATGTCGATGGACGCAAAGGCCGCCTATGCGCAGGTTCAGTACAAGATCGTTCCGACGCTGACCGCCACCGCCGGCTTCCGCTGGACGTGGGATGAATCGGCGACATCCAGAGCTATCAGGACCCTGCCAGTTATCAAATCTTCAACCGGCTCGTTGCGCTCGGGATCATCAGCCCGACGCAGGCGGCGCAGGTGGGTCGGGCTGAACGCCGGGCTGTGCGTCTATGATGCGTACCGGGCGGTCGCGGCCGGGCGCGTCCCTACGCTCAAATATCCCAACCGGTACCGCGGCGACCTTCCGCGGAGAGAGAGCAACAGTCCGACATGGCAGCTGGGGCTCGACTGGCAGATCCGATCCGCAGACCCTGCTCTATGTGGTGTCGCGACGGGCGCAATGGAGCGAAACAACCCCATCGTATCCACTGTTCCTCGGCGAAGAGCATCCGCTGTTTCGCGGTAAAGCGAACATGTGACCGATGCTGAAAATCGGCCTGAAGCGCGATCGGAGCTTCGGCGACGTCCGGCGCGCACGAACGTCGCCGCCTTCTATACCGGGTACAACGACATCCGGGTCATTCAGCGCCCGCCATCGCCGGATCGGACATTCTGACCAATGCCCAGCGCGCGCGGGTGATGGGGCTGGAATTCGAAGGCATGTTGGTTCCGGTCAGGGGCTGACCCTTGGCGCCACCTATTCGTACAACCGCCGCCAAATACCTGCAATGCCACGATCGCGATCCCGGCGATTCCTGCAGGCGCTGACCGCCACGCGCAGCCGAGCCGCCGATCTGGCCGTGGTACGCATTCTCCTTCGTACCGAAGCACAAATATAATCTGACGGCGAGCGTCGATCTGCGGATCCCGGAGCGTGGGAACGCTGCAACTGAGCGGCGCTGTCACCAGACCAGCCAGCGTGTCACGCCGGAGGCGTAGCTGTTCGACACCATCGCCGGCTATGGTCTCTCAACCTCCGCATCGATTGGCGTGGATGTTGCGGCTTTCCGCTCGACTTTGGCCTTCTTACGCACCAACATCCTCGACCGGGAATATCGGGTGACCGCCAATCCAGCGCCAATAATTCCGGGCTTTATCGGCTCGATCTATGGCGAGCCGGCGCAATATGGCGTCCAGCCCGCTATCGCTTTTAAAGAGCATTGGACATGGTGCGCCACCCGCGATCTTCCCTATCGTCCTGTTGGCCAGCGCCAGCATTGCCCAGCAGGCGCCGAACGTGTTTCAGCCGAGCGCTGTCCAGACCGCCTTACAGTCGAAGGCACGCGCGCTTGGCGCCACACCGAGCTGGTAGCGGCAGCCGCACCTAACGGCGGGTATGATCCTGAACGGTAGCGTCGAGGGGCGCCGCTTTGTCCTGACGATCCCGCCGAACTGGACCGGCGAGACGGTGCTGTTCGGGCGGGGAGCTATGCGCTGCCGGGCACTCCCGCCCACCGTGCCCGCCGCCGATCCGCTGGCCAAGGACCGGGGGTGGGTTATTCAACCATCTTTACGCGCAGGGGATCTGTAGCGCATCGCGGCGGTGGACAAGAACGGCATCGCAACCGAGACCGCGACGCGCAACACCATGCGGCTGCGCGCGCTAGCGGGCGAAACTGGGGCGACACGCTTCTACGCGGTTGGCGGCTCGATGGGCGGTAATATCGTGCTGTCGCCGATCCGAGAACCATCCCAACGCCTTTCTGGCGCGGTCGCGATGTGCGGCGTGACGCAGGGGTGGCTGGCGATGGTCCGGCAACTGACCGACATACGCGGCGCCGCAAACGTGCTGACCGAAGGCACGCCCTATGCGCGCCGGGCGGCAAGGACCTGACCCGCTCGCGCTGCCGATCGTGCCGCCGGCCAACGATCCGACACCGGGTGATGCGTTCCGCGAAGCGCAGAAGATGAAGCTTCTTTTCGCCGAATTCACGCTGTTCCCTGGCTGCAAAGGCGAACCCGCAGGGATCAGAAGCGCGCATCATCCGGCAGGTCGCGGCGGTCGGCGGCTTCGCGCCCGATCCGGCGGCGTTGGGGCGCCGATCTCATCTGCCGCACTCGGCATGGATGATATCAAAGGCTACGATGGGTGGTCTGCCGATTGGTAACCGCGACATCGTCCGCACCGCCGGAAATGGATGCGACGCAAACGGCGGCATTCAACCGCAAGATGCAGCGCTACGATGCCGATCCCCGCGCAGTCGCCTATGCGCACGGCGCTGGCAATGAGGCGACCGGTCGGTTCCGCATACCGCTAGTGACCGTACACCAGACGATCGATCTACTGGTCCCGTTCGCTCAATCCGAGGGGCTGGGGCGGATCACCGCTGCCGCTTTCGGCAACGGCGCGCGGCTGGCGCAATATGCGGTGCCACCGACGACGATCCCCTACCGCGGACTGACCGGCTACACCCATTGTGGCTTCACGCCGGTGCAGAATATCGCCGCGTTCGATGCGATGCGGACATGGTTCGGACAGGGGCGCAAGCCGGCGGCGGAGGCGGTGCGATGACGATCGACCGACGCGATCTGCTCCGGCGCGAGTAGCTGTCGACGGGCCGCGCGACGCAGGGGCCGCTCTCGTGGCCGAACGGCACTGATTCGCGGACTGATGATCGCCACGCTCGCTGTCTCTGCCGCGATTGGTCAACCGGCGACGGCGCAATCCGTCGCCGTGCCCGCCTTCACCCTGCCGCCGTCCAGTCAACTCAGCCCCCTGGGCTCTTGGTGTGCTAATGCGGATGAAGGCGGAGACCGCGCCAAAGGCGATCGCCGGCGATCTGGTGCAGCAACGCTCCTTCTATCAGCAATGGAATGACCGTCGCCGGGCCGAGATGCGCGCCATTTCGCGACGAACGAACACCGACAGGAAGATTGCGGGCGTACCCGTCGCCATCGTCGAGCCGGCAAGCGGCATCGCCGCCGACAATGCGCAGCGCGTCCTGATCAACGTCCATGGCGGTGCGTTCCTGTGGGGGATCGGGCAGCGGGGCACTGATCGAGGCGATCCCGATCGCGGCGATGATGAAGGTCCGGTCGTCACGCTGACTATCGGCTTGCGCCCGAGCATCGCTATCCGGGCCGCATCCGAGGATGTGGCGGCGGTCTATCGGGCGTTGCTCAAGACGCATCGTCCGGAGAATATCGGCATCTACGGTTGCTCGGCAGGGCGGCATTATCACCGCACAGGCGACGGCACGGATCAGGAAGATCGGACTGCCGCGCCCCGGCGCGATCGGAACCTTTTGCGGTACCGGGGCACCCTATTCGGGACAGCCCCTATCTGGCCGGCCCCATCACCGGCGGCGAAACGCTGCCAACGCCCATGCTGCCCGCGACGTTGCCCACACCATATGGCGGATGTGCCCGGCAGCGACCCGATTGCTATCCGCTGCAATCGGATGCGGAAGTCCGCGCGATGCCGCCGACCTTGCTCGGCGGGCGGTCGCGATTTCGCGGTCAGCGCCCTGACGCGCGCCCATCGTCGCCTGACGGCGGCTGGCGTGCCGAGCGAGCTGCAACTCTTCGACGGCCTGCCACACGCCTTCTTCTTCATGTGGCCCGACATGCCCGAATCGACCGAAGCCTTTCACCTGATCGCGAGCTTCTTCGACCGCCATCTCGGCCGCAAATCCCGATAGACAAGGAGTACGCCCGATGCGCGCCTTTCCCCTGATGTCCTCCTCCTCGCCAGTGCCGTGGCGTTGGCCGCGTTGCTCGCGCCCGCCAGCGGACGCGACGGTCCCGGATCCAGCCAGCAGATCCTTACGGCGCAAGCGACCCGACTGGGCGCCACCGACGTCACCGTGACTGCCCGCGCCGATGGTGGCGTCACGATCAACGGTCGCCTCGATGGCAATCAGTTCGCATTGGCATTCCCTAAGGAGTGGACGGGCGATGGGCTGCTATATGCCCATGGCTACTCGCCCCCGGCACGCCGGTTGCGGTATCGGCCGATCCTGTCGACAAAGCGCTGGGCACCGGCGCTCGGCGAGGCCTATGGTCAAGGTTTCGCGGTCGGGCACAGCGCCTATGCCAGGACGGACTGGGTGCCGAGGCAGGGACCAAGGCGATCGCCCGGTTGCGCGACATGCTGGCGGAGATGGGCGGCAAGCGCATCTATGTGATGGGGATTCGATGGGCGGCGGCATCGTCGTCACGCTCAGCAAATGTACCCGAAGGCGTTTGCGGGCGGCTTTGCCCGGTGCGGCGTCGTCGCCAGCTGGAGGATATGCTCGGCCGCATAGTCGACATGCGCACGGCATATATCGCGCTGACCAAGGACACGCCCTATGCGCTTCCGGCAATCAGGACGTCCGCCACGACGCATTATCGTCGCGCCCGCCCGCCGGGACGCCAGACGCCATCGCGCAGGTCCATGTCCTGGCGAGATCGCCAAGGTCAGGATGCCGCCGCTCGCGCTGTGGACCGCCGCGCAGAAAGACCCGAAGGGACGTGAGGCGAGATCGCCCAGCCGTCACCGAGATCGGTGGGTTCGAATATGACGCGGCCTCGCTCGCCTATCCGCTCGTCATCGCCGCGCTGGGGCGGACGACATGGCGATGACCGCGGGTGGCTGGATCCATGGCAATGTCGGCAAGGTTTATGCGGCCTCGTCGCTGTCGGCGGAGGAGAATGGTGCGCTGAACCACGATATCCAGCGGGTCGAGGCGGCACCCGTGCCATCGCCTATCTCCGGAAATGGCACACCGCCTCGGTCGGATCGCGGTGCCGTTGGTCACGCTGCACAACAGGATCGATTCACTGGTGCCCTATGCGCAAGAGGCCCAGCTCGCCGCTGTGGTGGCCAAGGCGGGTCGGTCCGCAGATCTGGCGCAGTTCACAGTGCCGCCGACCCGCGCCCGCTGCCCATCGGCGGGATCGAGGGCTACAGCCATTGCGGGTTCGACAAGGGTCAGACGGTGGCGGCATGGAACGCGCTGCGCCAATGGGTGGAACAGGGTCGCAAGCCGGATGCGGGCTCCATGACCATGGACTATCGTTTCGCGACCCCGGCGCCGGAGGCCTATGCCTATCCTCTGCTGATCCGCCACCTGTTGCAAAAGCGCGCTCGACGTGCGCAGTCCGTGCGAGATCGTCGGGACGATGGCCGGCGCCACGATTATGGCGAACTGGGGCGGCGGATTGGCCGCCTCTCCGCGGTCCTTGCCGATCATGGCATTGGGCCGGCGACGTGGTCGCGGTGATGGACTGGGACAGTCACCGCTATCTCGAAGCCTATTTTGCCGTGCCGATGATGGGCGCTGTGCTCCAGACGGTGAATGTACGGCTGTCGCCCGACCAGATCGCCTACACGATCGCCGATACCGGCGCACGGTTGCTGCTGTTCCATGCCGACTTCGCGACGCTGGTTCGCGCGATCGAAGGGGGCTGCCGGCGCTACCTGCAAGATCGCGATGCGCACGACGGCGCGCCGGTGCAGGATATGACGGTCGCCGGCGACTACGAGACATTGCTGGCGGCGGAACCGACCTCTTCCGCTTTGTCGATTTCGACGAAAATGCGCTCGCGACGACCTTCCACCACCACGGGGACCACCGGGTTTGCCCAAGGCGGTGGCCTTCAGCCACCGGCAGATCGTTCTCCACACGCTGGCGGGCTCGCCGCGATGGCGGACAGCCTGACCATCGTCGTTGCGCCGTGACGACGTCTACATGCCGTTGACGCCGATGTTCCATGTCCATGCCTCGGGTATGCCCTATGTCGCGACGCCCCGGCGCTGAAGCGCGTCTATCCGGGCCGATATCTAGCAGATCGGATCGTCGCGTCAGGCGAACGCGAGGGCGTCACCTTCGCACGGCGTCCCCACCATCGTACAGATGCTCGTCGAAGCGCTGGGCGATCGGAAGTTGAAACGCCCCCGAAAATGGTCGTCGGCGGCTCCGCGCTGCCGAGCAGCCTGTGTCACGCCGCGTGAGCGCGGCATCATGGCATTCGCCGGCTATGGCATGTCGGAGACCGCACCCGTCCTATCGATCGCGCGGCATGATCCGGGAGATGCTCCGGACAGCACGGAGCGTTCATGCCTTGCCGGACGCCCCATCCCGCTCGTCCAGATCCGAGTCGTCGACGAACGCGGGGCGGAGGCTGCGGAGGGCGAATTGACGGTACGCGCCCCTGTGGCTGACGATGAGCTATGGCACGACCTGCACGCATCCGACGCGCGCTCTGGCGTGGCGGCTGGATGCACACCGGGACGTCGTACAGGTCGATCCGTGCGGCAACATCGTCGTTCGCGATCGACTGAAGGACGTCATCAAGTCCGGCGGCGAATGGATATCGTCGATCCAGCTAGAGGAACTGATGATGCGCCATCCACAGGTCGGGTCGGCGGCGGTCGTCGGCGTGACCGACGATCGCTGGGCGAGCGCCCGGTCGCATTCATCGTGCCCCGTGCAGAGGTGCCGGATGCCGGCGATCCTCGAGCACCTTTCGCAATTCGTTACGCAGGGCGTGATCAGCCGCTACGCGCTGCCCGACCGACTTGTCGTGCTCGATGCCTTTGCCACGGACGAGCGTCGGCAAGATCGACAAAAGGCCCTTCGCAACCTCGGTGAACCGAACGGATGACCTGACTATGTCGACGATGCGCCATCGCTCCCGGTCCGATGCACGCCGACGCAGTTGGCGTCATCATGACGGCAAGGCCGGTCCGCGACTGCCGATCGTCATGATGTCTGGTGGCTGTATGGACCGGAGGTCGATCTCCCGATGCGGCGGATGGCCGTCGGTCCCGCGACGATTTCGCCCAAAATCGTCGCACACTTCGTCGAAGAAGCGGCCGTGGACGGGGATCAGAATGCGGCCATGGTCGAACAAGGCACCGCTGCCGCACGCAGCCTTGCGACGCAGGCACAGATCTGGGCATGATGCTCGCCACGTTCCAACTGACCGCCCAGCCTGGTGACCCGAAGCGCGGCAACGCCTCGCGGGACTTGTCGCAGCGCCGGACCGGCTAAGCCACTATTTACGGCGATGCCAATGGCGTTCGAGCCGCCCCCAGTCTCTGCACCGGGGGCGGTATGGACTGGCCTCAGCGCCGAAGATGCCCATGCCGATCGTCCCGCTTCTGGATCGAGTCCGCGGGAAAGGCGGGGATCCCCGTCTATGCCGCCGCCATCGTCCCCGGTCGCAGATAGCGAACATGTGAGGGACGTAATCCGCCTTTCTGATGTCGACGCCCTGATGGCGAAGGATCGCATAGGCCGTGATGACGTGAAAATAGAACCGCGGGCAAAGCCCAGTCGCGAGCATATTGTTCGCCCGTCATGTCGAACGTCATGCCGTCTGGCAGTTCGATAGCCATCGGCAGATCCGCGCCGGCATCAAGGACGCCGCTCGACACGGTCGCGAGGAAGGAAAGGGCTTCGTCGATCCGCGTCCGGGCGTCGGCGATCGTTGCCGGGCGTGTCGCCGGCGTTGCGCCCTCCGGCCCCGCAACGGCATCCAGCCATTCGGGAACGGGCTCGCTGCGGAGCCGGAAGACAGCCTCTTGCGCTCGGAAGGCCGCAAAGCGGACCTGTGCCGCGAGCGGGAACATGTCGGTCGCCAGTCGCGCCGCCAATAAGGCTTCGGCTTGATCCGGCATCTGCTGCTCGGCCTTGTCCAATATGCCGGACATGGTTTGCAGCATGTGCTGGTAGGTCGGAAGGGGAGAGGTCTGGTCAGGGCCATGGCCGAAATGGTATAGCGAGACGCTGACAGTGCAAGGCCGGCTTGGCCGCTACCCCCATGAAACGACGTTCGGGGATCGCCCACATAGATTGGAGGGAAATCCCGCATTCAGTGGCGCGTTGCAGCCCTTATGTTGGGCCCGGAGGAGACTGAATATGAGCATCCTGCCGCTGAGCAAAGATCCGCAGCCCGATGTGAGGCAGAGTTCAACGCCTTCTTCCCGTCGAAGTTTTCGTTGAATGAATACACCAGTCCGAAGAGCGACACGAGGGGCGGACTATCCGCAGCCCTATACCGGCACGCGCCGCATCCTGCTGATCGGCACCGACGAACGCTATCTGAAGATGGAGAACGGCACGCTGTTCTCCACCGGCAACCATCCGGTCGAGACGCTGGTGCCGATGCACCATCTGCACAAGGCGGGGTTCGAATGACATCGCGACCGTGTCCGGCAACCCGGTGAAGTTCGAATTCTGGGCGATGCCCAAGGAGGACGAAGCGATCACCGGTTTGCACAAGGCGTATCTGGACGCGTTTCAGAAACCGCTGAAGCTGGCCGATATCGTTGCCGCGCTGGGACCTGACAGCGACTATGCGGCGGTAACATTCCGGCGCTGGGCCGCTCGCCGGATTGCCGTTCAGTGACGAGGTCGGCGCGGTGCTGCGCTGGGCATTGAGAATGACCGCCATCATCATTTTCGATCTGCCATGGCCCGGCTGCGCTGTTGGCCTGCACGCCCAAGGTCGATGGCGAGCCGTCCCGCTGGCCGGCTACAGCATCACCGCCTTCCCCGACGCGGCCGATCGCATGACGCCAGAGTCGGCTATATGCCCGCCATCTGACCCGCATTTTGGCGAGAAGCTGAAGGCGCTGGGCGTGACCATCCTCAACACCGAGGTGGACGTCGACGCACAAGGACCGCAAGCTGCTGACCGGCTCCAGCCCGTTCGCGGCCAACAATCTCGGCAAGCTGGCGGCGGAGACGCTGTTGGCCGAGGTCGGCGGCTGACCATGAGCGGGCGGGTTTGGCCGAGCCGCCGCGGCGGTGGCCGCGATCGAGCACAGCATGGACGCCGAGACGCTGCATGCCACGGTCCGCGCCTATGCCGCCCCGTTCGGTTATGGTCGTTTCGTCATCATACTGCCCCCGCCGCCCGGCGACGGGGCGGTCGATCGCATCCCTGTGGCTGGAGGGCGACTGGTTTCGGCAACGGTCACAGGGTCAATGCCGCCACCTATCTCGCGCGTTGTCCGGTCAACCGGCATGTGCTGGAAACCTGATCGCCCCTTCTTCTGGACCAAAGAACGGCACGGCCGACGCCGAAACCTATCGCGTCGTTCCGCATCCCCAAAGGGCCGGGCATCCACGGGCTACAGGTGCCGATCTTCAGCCATATCGGGCTTGCGGGCGCGGTGAGTTTTGGCGGTCGCACCATTGATAGTGCGATCGATACGCGCCTGGCACTGACTTTGGTCAGGACGGCGGCGTTTTCTCTCGCGGAGCGTCTCGCCGGATCGGTTGTAGCGCACGCTATGCCGCAACTTTCCGCCCGCGACGCGAGGTGATCCGCTGGATCGCCTCCGGTCGCCGTCAGGCCGATGTCGCCGCGTTGCTCGGCCTTTCGAACGCGATCGAAAACCATCTGCGCCGCATCCGCAACCGCACGGGAGCCGCCAGTACGGCTCAGGCTATCCACCTGCTGGTCCGCTCCGGCAACTGGGCGCCTGACGTTGCAGATGGCGGGCAGGACGACAACTTCCGCACGGTTTCGAGCGGCGGCCGAGACAGCCGAAGGCGCCGGCAAATGGGGGTCGCGACACCGCCGCGACTGAGACCATCAGAACATACGGAACGCCACCCCGCCGTAATCCGCGTACCATAGCGGTTCCATGCCAGCAGATCGCCGTTGGTCATGGGCCGTTCCGTCGCATCGAGAATATTCTGCGCCGCGATGGTCACGGCCAGTCTGTCGGTGACATTGTACGCCGCCTGCGCGTCCAACTGGCCCCCGGCGTTGACATAGGTGGGGCGTCGTTTCCGTCCCCACCGTGTTCAGATATTTGCTGCGCCAAGTATATAGGAGACGCGGGCCCGGATCGGCCCCGCTCGTAATAGGGCGAGATCGTGTAGCTGAACGTCGACAGATAGGCGAGGGCAGCTTGCCCGCCTTGTTGAACTGATCGGTGTACAGGCCGTATTTCTGATCCAGCACCGTGGCATTGGCTTTGATACCGAAGCCCCAGATCAGATTGCCGATGAAACCGACCGGGCACCTTACTGGCGTTGCTGCCGTTGAACGGCGTGTTGATCAGCATCGTGTTCGTCCGCTGCAGCTTGCCGTTGCAGAAGAGCGGCTGGTTCTGTTGGGCGGAAGGTGACCGCCTCGGTGGGGACCACGACCTGAACGAAGGCGTTCTTGCGCACGATGTGGATTGCACATCGTTGATGAACAGATCGACGTTGAACAGGCTGCCAGGCGAAATACCATTCGAATGCCGCATTGTAGCGCCAAGCCCGATAGGGTTTCAGATCAGGGTTGCCGCCGCTTCCTGCCGAAGAACGGGCCAAAGCTGGAATAACGGTCGATGCTATATTCCACCTGCCCCCGACATGTCGGCGAAGGACGGGCGCGACACGACCTTGCTGGCCGCAGCACGAAGCGATGTCGTCGGTCGTTCATAGACGGCGTTGAACGATGGCAACCAATCGTCATAACCGCGCTTGATCGTGATCTGCTCTTCATACCAGGTTCGTAATCGGCGCGTCGAGCGATAGGTCTGTTCGTTGACCGTCTTGGCATAGCGCAAGCCGATATCGCCCGACAGGCGGCGGTCTCGAAATTGACACGGCCGCCGGCGGCATAGGTGTCTTCGATCGTGTTCCAGAAGTTGCCCGCGTCATGGAAATTGCCAGTGGCATTGCCCGGCGAGCGGTTGGCTTCGGAGAATTTGGTCAACGAGTCCTGCGTCAGCCGACGATGCTGCGCAGCGCGCCGCCCGCGCCCAAGCCCGCCACAGAGCGGGTCGGGACCGAAGTCTGGTACGCCCGCCATGCTTTCAGTGCGCGGAATACGGTGTTGTGAAAGGTCGGCTTGTTGAGGCGAGATATGCTGTTGCAACGCGACCGCCGAACAGCACGTCGCGCACGGGCCCGAGATCGACGTTCCACTTGCCGTCGAACTTGCGCCAATGGTAGCGGTCGACGGTCTCGGCATATTTTGCCAAGCCCGCCTGCTGGCCAGCGGCGCGCGTCTTGAACAGCGCCGGATCGGTCGGCGACTGGGCGAGCGTCAAGGACGGCCCGTTGCGATCGAAGGCGAAGCTGCCCAGGTATTGCCGTAAAGCTGAGATAATATTCCGGGTTGCTGCCGCCGGTGGCTTTGGTGATGCCCGCGTTCAGGACCATGTCCAGCCGCCCGGGCGACCAGCGCGTCGGATGTTGTGAACATCGGTATTCAGCTTCGACCGTTTGTAATATTCGTCCATGCGAACGGCGAAAATTGCCCGCCGCCGGTGACGCCCGCCGCACGGGTGGTGACGCTCGACAGTCGCGTGATCGGGGCCGAGGCCGAGTCGTAAGCATTGCGTTGGTTCGGGGCACGCTCAGGTCGGTCTGGAAGGTCTGAGTATAATCCGAAAGTCGCCCCAGATGCGAAGCGCCGTGCCCTGTACCTCAAATTGTCGACCGGCTTACGGACCGCGATATAGCCAGTGGTGCGGATGCTGTTCGACTGGGACGCCGTCATCCACCAGGAATTGCGGCACCAGCATCGAGCTGGTCAGTGCCAGGCCGCTGGTCACCATGGGGAGCAGCGCCGGGTTTGACCAACGATCCGCTCGCCCCGTTGCTGCAAATCACCCCAACCATTGCCGTTGCAGACCGGGCCATAGCGCGTCGCGAAGGACCCGGCGCCCAGCACCGACTTGTTATAGGCCAGGCTCGCCAGGATGCCGAAGGTCTTGTCTTCGTTATACCAGCTATACAGGATCGACGCGCGCGGCGTGCGTTCCCTTATTGCGCAGGTTCACATTGTCAGTTGGCCGCCACCGACAGCGTATTGCGCGGCAGTTCGAACGGCAGGCGTGAATTGACGATGATCGAGCCGCCGACGCCGCCTTCGTCCAGCCGCGCTTCCGACGTCTTGTAGACTTCGACCGTGCCGATCAGTTCGGGTGCGAGATTGCGGAAATTGAAGCTGCGGCCGGTGTCGCGATTGTTATGCCAGCTTCGGTGGTCGCGATCGGCTGGCCGTTGAACTGGGTGAGGATCAACCGCGATCGATGCCGTTGATCGACACCTTCGCGCCCTCGCCACCGGCGGTATGGTCGATGGTCACGCCCGGAAGGCGCGACAGCGACTCGGCGACGTTCACGTCAGGATAGCGGGATACGTCTTCAGCGGTGATGACGTCGATCTGGGCCGATGATGCCCTTTTGGTATCGACCGAATTGGCGATCGCGTTCCGGGTCCCGACGACGACGATGTCGCCCTCGGCATCGCTTTTACCTTGTTTTCCAATCGTTCGGTGACGCGGTCCGCCGTGCTGCGGGCTGTGTCGCTTTGCGGCTTTGGATCACTGATCTGGTTCTGCCGCGGCTGCCATCGACCAGCCCAAACTGGTGATAGCCGTAGTAAACAACGCAAGCGTGCGAATGCTCATCTACCCCCCTGTTGTTATGGGCCTGCCCCTGTGCTCGGCCCGATGGGAAGCTAAATTGTATGACCAATATATGTCAATGATCAGTTTTGTCCTTGAAGATGGTACTCATATATGAGCGCCATTGGTGGCATAGGAGGTGTTATCGCTATCATGCGGAGGGGCGGCCGCGAGTCTTTGGACAGGAAAGCACAAAGGGGAGGTGCCACAAATGGCGGTAGAGGCCGTACGGAAGATCGTGATCGCCGAGGCGGGGGCGGCCGGATGGATGTCGGCCGTAGTTCTCGCAAAGGCTCTTGGCCTCCAACACTGCAATATCCGGTCATCGAGTTTGATGATATTGGTATTATCAGGGTGGGTGAGGCGACGATCGCCGGTACTCATTGGCTGAATAATATTCTGAGGAACGGCGAGGGGACTCTTTCGTCCATGCCAGCCGGCGACGTTCAAGCTGGGGATCGACTGTCGCGACTGGACCGGTTCGGGCAGTCATTATCACCACCCGTTCGGGCGTTACCGCGTGCCGCTGGTGGAGTCGGGTTCCAGCATCTCTGGGTCAAGGCGCGGCAGCGCGGCTCGGTCACGGGTTCGAGGATTATTGCATGACCTCGGTCGCGGCGCGGATGCGTCGGTTCGACCGGCCTGATACGGGGCCCGCCGTCGCCCGCTCAAGACGCTGAGCTATGCCTATCATCTCGATGCGGGGCGTTATCCCCGCTATCTCGCACGTTCGCCGAGGGGATGGGCTGACGACCTCGCACCGCAAAGACTTCCAGCATGGTCAAGCCGCATGGCGACATGCGCCGCTGGCACCATCAATCATCGATGCCCCTAACGAAAGGGGCCGGAACCGAAGTCCTGACCCCCAACTTCGTCAGCCTCACGGCTGGCGGCAGGATTACGCGCCCGGATTTCCGAGACGTTCACCTTGATGCCGCGGCCCATCGTCGAAGAGACGGCGACCTTGCGGACATACTTGCCCTTCGCGCCCGACGGCTTGGCCTTTGATCAGAGCGTCGACCAGCGCGTCGAAGTTCGCGCGCAGGTCTTCCGCCGGGAACGACGCCTTGCCGATGCCCGAGTGGATGATGCCGGCCTTTTTCGACGCGGTACTCGACCTGACCGCCCTTGGCCGCCTTGACGGCTTCGGCGACGTTCATGGTCACGGTGCCCAGCTTCGGGTTCGGCATCAGGCCCTTGGGGCCCAGCACCTTACCGAGGCGACCGACGACGCCCATCATGTCCGGGGTCGCGATGCAGCGATCGAAATCGATGGTGCCGCCCGGATGGTTTCCATCAGGTCTTCCGCACCCACGACGTCGGCGCCAGCGGCGCGTGCTTCGTCGGGCTTCGCGCCCTTGGCGAACACGCCGACGCGAACGGTCTTGCCGGTGCCCTTTGGGCAGGGTGACGACGCCACGCACCATCTGGTCGGCGTGGCGCGGGTCAACGCCCGGAGTTCACGGCGACTTCGATCGTCTCGTCGAACTTCGAGGTCGCGTTGGTGCGCGCCAGCGTGATCGCTTCGTCGATGCCGTGCAGCTTCTCGGGATCGATCTGGACGGCCTTCTGCTTTTGGTCAGCTTCGCCATGATCTTAGCCCTCCACCACTTCGAGGCCCATCGCGCGGGCGGAGCCTTCGGATGATCTTGGTCGCAGCCTCGATATCGTTGGCGTTCAGGTCCTTCATCTTGACACGGGCGATTTCCGCGAGCTTCGAGCGCGCGGATCTGCCCGCCGACACCTTGCCCGGCTCCTTCGAGCCCGACTTCAGGTTAGCCGCCTTCTTGATGAGGTAGGTCGCAGGCGCGGTCTTCGTCTCGAACGAGAACGAACGGTCGGCATAGACGGTGATGACGGTGGGCAGGGGCGTGCCCTTCTCGACTTCACCGGTCTGCGCGTTGAACGCCTTGCAGAATTCCATGATGTTCACACCGCGCTGACCAGCGCCGGGCCGATCGGCGGCGAGGGTTGGCGGCGCCTGCAGGGACCTGCGGCAGCTGATATAGCCGGCAATCTTCTTTGCCATGTCACTCTCTTTTCGAGTTCAGCGGTCGTGACGGGCACGAAGGCATAGGCGGGCACCCTCCCGCAAGGGTTCCGTCGCATGATGCTGGGGAAGCGCGCGCCGATAGCGGATTATGAGGGAATGGCAAGGCGGGCAAGCCACTACCTCCGTTCGCACTGAGCGAAGTCGAAGTGCACGGGATCCCGTCTGCCGAGAGGGTGGGGCGTGGGCTACGACTTCGCTCAGCCTTAACGGGGGTGGGTGAGGTATTGAGCTACGAAAAAGGCCGGTGGCGTTGCCGCCCCGCCCTTGTTTCGTCGGACGGTATGAACTTACTTCGAGCGTTCGACCTGCTCGAAATCCAGTTCCACCGGGGTCGCGCGACCGAAGATCGACACCGACACCTTGACCTTGGACTTGTCGAAATCCAGTTCCTCGACCACGCCGTTGAAGCTGGCGAAGGGCCTTCGAGCACCTTGACCGCGTCGCCGATCTCGTAATCGACCTTGACCTTGTGCTTCAGGGCGGCGGCGGCTTCTTCCTTGAGTTCAGCATCCGCGTGGCTTCGCTTTCGCTGATCGCCTGCGGCTTGCCCATCGCGCCGGAAGCCGGTCACCTTCGGCGTGTTCTTGACGAGGTGATAGACCTGATCGTTCATGTCGAGCTTGGCCAGCACGTAGCCGGGCATGAACTTGCGCTCGACCGCGATCTTCTTGCCGCGGCGGGGTTCGGTCACGGTCTCGGTCGGCACCTCGATCTGCGCCACGAGATGGTCGAGGCCCAGACGGGTCGCCTCGGCCATGATCGAGTCGCGGACCTTGCCCTCGAAACCGGAATAAGCGTGGATGATGTACCAGCGCGCCATGGGAACCCTTTACTTCGCGAGCGACAGCAGGGTGCGGACCAGCGTCTCGAAGAACGAGTCGACCGCCGAAAGAAGATGGCGAGGATCGTGGTCATCACGACCACCATCACGCCGGTCATCACCGTCTCGCGCCGCGTCGGCCAGACGACCTTCTTGGTCTCGGTCTTGACCTGATTGAAGAATTCGATGGGGTCGTCTTCGCCCTCGTGCCGTTCCCGCACCTGCGTTGAAATTCTGTCAGCGGGGCATGGGTCCGCCGTCGCCTGACCCGGGGTCCTGCGACGAAAGGTCCGTCCGCGCTGTTCGGATGGGGAACGCGATGTAGCCGTGGTGTGGCCAAAAGGCAAGGGTGGGGCGGGGCGGGGTTTTCTGTTTCCGCGACGCCGCGATGGCGCGAAGGGTTTGGTTCGCGCGGAGACGCGGAGGCGCGGAGCTTTTGTTCGCGCAGAGGCGCGGAGGACGCAGAGAGAGGCTTGTGCTGATCCTGCTTCCCGATCCCCTCCATCCGTTCAGCCTGAGCGCGCAGTCGAAGGCCAAGGGGCAAAGCACCGCCGCAAGGTCTTCGAGCCGCGGGCTCCCTGAACGCTGGAGCGTTCCGCCCGCGTGGCGGATATTATCCCGTGGCCTTCGACTACGCTCCAGGCTGAACGGAGGGCGGGGGATGCTCCATTCTTCCCCTCCGCGTCTCCGCGGCTCCGCGCGAACCAGCCTTCTTCGCGTCCTCGCGGCTTCGCGTGAACAATCAACAGCACCGCCCGCCATTTTTCCCACCATATCGCGCCTGTTGGCGCTCACGGAAGAAGGTCACCTCGTCCATCGGCTCCCGGTCGGGATGCTTGGCCGCCATGTGCGCCACATAGGCGTCATAGCTGGGCATCCCGACCATCGCATTGCCGATCTCGCGCAGGCGGCTGAGCCAATTCATTGGGCCCAGCTCATTCGGCCGCCACCATCTCGGGCGGGATTTCGGTGACGCTTTGGTCGGTCGATACGACGTGCGATCAGGCAGGTGCGCACCGCATGGACCAGGATCGCCAGCACCACACGCCCGGGAAGATCGCGCACAGCCCCGCATCGATCCGGTCGTTGAAGACGATCGCCCCATCTCCGCCATGGTCTTGGCGGGGGCCAGCACCTGCCCTCCGCCGCCGCGCCGGCAAACTTGTCGGCATGCGCGAGGAAACCGACGCGCGGATCGGCCGGAGAAGATCTTCAGCCACCCGGCGGTCAGCGTGCAGGCCAGCAGCCAGACGGTCGGCACCACCGTGATCCGTGCGTAGCGGTCCTTCTTCATGCGGAACAACACCACGGTCGCCAGCATCAGCGCCACGGCCGCCAGCATCTGGTTGGAGATACCGAACAGCGGCCACGCGTGTTCACCCCGCCCAGCGGATCGGTGACGCCCCTGATAGAGGAAGAAGCCCTGGCCGCGACGCAAAGCCCGGTCGCTATCAGGCCCGGCGCGACCTTCGACGATCCTCGGAAGCTGGGAACGACCAGCCCGATCAGGTCCTGCAGCATGAAGCGGCCCGCCCGCGTGCCCGCATCGACGGCGGTCAGGATGAACAGTGCCTCGAACAAAATGGCGAAGTGATACCAGAAGGCCTTTCATCGTCTGTCCGCCGAACAGGTGGCTGAAGATCTCTGCGATCGCCACCGCCAGCGTCGGCGCACCGCCCGCGCGGGAAATGATCGTATGCTCGCCGACATCCTTGGCCACCTGCGCCAGCGTGTCGGCGGAGATGGGGGAAGCCCATTGCGGTGACGGCGGCGGCGGCGCTGGCCGGGTCGGTGCCCAACACGGCGGCGGGCGCGTTCATCGCGAAATAGACGCCCGGATCGAGGATCGAGGCGGCGACCAGCGCCATGATCGCGACCGCGCTTTCCATCAGTATCGCGCCATAACCGATGAAGGGCGCGTCCTTCTCGCTGGCGATCAGCTTGGGCGTGGTGCCGCTGGCGATCAGGGCGTGAAGCCGACACCGCGCCGCACGCGATGGTGATGAACAGGAAGGGGAAGAGCGGCCCCGCCCAGACCGGGCCGCTGCCGTCGATGAATTTGGTCAGCGGGCATCTTCAGCGGCGGCGCCATGATGACGATGCCGATGGCCAGCGCAACGATTGCGCCGATCTTGAGGAAGGTCGAAAGGTAATCACGCGGCGCGAGCAGCAGCCAAACCGGCAGGACCGAGGCGACCGCGCCATAGCCGATCAGCAGGAAGCAGAGCTGCACCGGCGTAAGGTGAACAGCGGCGCGAGCACCGCCGACTGCGCGATCGACTGGCCATGACGATCGCCGGGATCAGGCCGATGAAGCCGATGATCGACACCTCGCCGATCTTCCCGGTCGCACCCAGCGGGTATAGCCACCATCAGCATGGCGAGCGGCACGGTCGCCGCCACGGTGAACAGGCCCTGGGGCTTTCGGCCAGCGCCTGCACGACGATCAGCGCCAGCACCGCCGATGATGACCATGATCATGAAGGCGCCGAACAGCGCGATGGTGCCCGCCACGGGGCCCATCTCCATGCGGATCAGCTCACCCAGCGAGCGCCCGTCCTGCCGCATCGACAGGAACAGCACCAAGAAATCCTGCACCGCACCCGCCAGCACCACACCCGCCAGAATCCACAGCGTTCCGGGTAGGTAGCCCATCTGTGCCGCCAGCACCGGCCCGACCAAAGGCCCCGCGCCCGCGATCGCGGCGAAGTGATGGCCGAACAGCACGGTCCGATCGGTCGCGACGCCAATCAAGCCCGTCAGCACGGCGGATGGCCGGCGTGGGGCGGCTGGGGTCGATGCCGATCACCCGCGCGATGAACAGCGCATAATAGCGATAGGCGATCAGATAGACGGACGGCCGCCGCCACGATCCACAGCGCGTTGATCGGTTCGCCACGTACCGTGGCCACCACGCCCAGCGCGCCCGCTCCGACGATCGCCAGTGCGATCCATGGCAGGTGTCTCGTCATGCCTTGCGGCTCCTCCCGTTATGATGGTCCCTTCTAACCAGCCGGGCCGGTCGCGCCACCCCTCAAAGGCTTGAAGTGCCGCCAGCGGATATGGCGACGGCAATGGAGCCGAGCATAGCCATCGGCGGTAAGGCCCCGCCAGTCGGCAAATATATTTCCCGGTATCCGATTGGAAACGACGAAGTAATGTCACGGCATTGGCGACAGATAGTGCTTCGATATCAAATAAAGGTGCTCGATCGGATAGAGCATGGTTCGTTAAACTTTGCCGCCCAATGGCATTGCCGTTTATGTGATGGCGGGATTGTCGATGATGCAAAGCCTGTTCGGCGAACAAAGGCGGGCCGTGGCGGTGCTGGGCTTGAGGGTGCTGGGCTCCGCGCCTGAGCCCGTTTTCGACCGGCTGGTGTCCGCCGCGGCAAGCGCATTCGATGCACCGATGGCGCTGCTGTCACCGATCCACCGCGACCAGCAATGGGTCAAGGCCAGCCACGGCATCACCCCCGGACTGCTATCCGCGTCACGACAGCTTTTTGCACCCATGCGCTCGATCGGTCCGATGTGCTGGAGTGTACCGATCCGCTGGACGACCCGCGCTTCGCCGCGCTGCCCGGTGTCACGGGGCGCCCTATGTCCGCTATTATATCGGCGCGCCGCTGCGCCGGCTGAACGGTGCCCATGTCGGCGTCCTGTGCGTCGTCGACACCGGCGGCGCCATCCCGCTTCGCCCGATCAGGCGGCCTATCTGATGGGCCCGGCGCGCCAAGCCTCCACCGCGCTCGAGGCGCGGCTTGATCGTCAGGTTCGAGTCGGCTGGCATGACGCGCGTTCTCCTGTGTCTGACCCAAGAGCATGACCTTCGCCCGGTGGTGCTGGCGCTGCTGATCTGCCTGATCGGATCGGCGGCGACGGTGCAGTTGTTCCACCGCGTCCGCGCGGCGACGGGCTTCAGCCGGATCGGCTGGATCGTCCTGACGGCGGTTGCGACCGGCACGATGGTCTGGGCCACGCATTTCGTGGCGATGATGGCCTTTCGTGCGACGGCGCCGGTGGTGCTCGATCCGATATTGACGCTGGCCTCGCTGTTGGCGGTGATCCTGTTGGCGGTGCCGGGGTTGGCGCTGGCCGCCGCCGATCGCGTTCGGGCGGCCACCATCGGCGGCGCGATCGTCGGGGTCGGTGTTTCGGTCATGCATTATGTCGGCATGGCCGCCTATCGCGTCGATGGGATCGTGAGCTGGGAATGGCACTATGTCGTGGCCTCGGTGTTGCTGTCGGCCGGACTTGGCGCGGCGGCGTTCCGGGTGCTGCGCGGCGGCGAGGAGCGGTGGCGGCGAGTCGGTGCGGTGGGGCTGCTCAGCTCGGCGGTCGCGGCCCTGCACTTCACGGGCATGGCGGCGATGGACATCACCGTGCTGAAACTGGGCGAGGGCTATCGAACCTGACCATGGTCGCGCTTCGCCGTCACTACCACGGTGGCGACCTGCATCATCGTCGGCTGCGCCGCGATCAGCGCGCTGATCGACGGGCATACCCAGACCGAAGCCTATCGCCGCCTTCGCCAGATGGCGATGCATGACGGCCTGACCGATCTGCCCAATCGCACCAGCTTCATCCACGAACTGGAACAGCGTTTCGTGATCCGCGGCGGCTATCCCTGCATGGCCGTCATCATGATGGACCTGTCGCGCTTCAAGGTCGTCAACGACACCTATGGTCATCAGGCGGGCGACCAGTTGCTCATTGCCACGGCGGCGCGGCTGGCGGCGATGCTGCGGCCGGGCGAATATATCGCGCGGCTGGGCGGTGACGAATTCTCCGCCGTCGTCTCCTATGGCGATCACGGCGAGTTGCTGGATTTCCGAACGGTTGAAGGCCGCTTGCGATGCGCCCTTCGTCTTCGAACGGTTCACCGCCGCAATCGGCGCCAATATCGGCATCGCGCTGGCCCGTGTCGATGGCGACGACGCCGACTCGTTGCTCGCCAAGGCCGATCTGGCCATGTACCGGGCCAAGTCGGCGCATTCCAACGAACCCTGTTTCTACGACAGCCAGATGGATGACGCGATCAAGACGCGGCGCGAGCTGATCGCCGACCTGCGCTCGGCGCTGGATGCCGAGGCGTTCGAGCTTCATTATCAGGTTCAGGCCGCCATCCCTCGGGTGAGATCACCGGCTATGAGGCGCTGATCCGCTGGCGGCATCCGGTGCGCGGGTGATCCCGCCCTCGGACTTCATCCCCGGCGGAGAAGAGCGGTGACATCGTTCCGCTGAGCATCTGGATCATCCGCCAAGCCTGTTTCGAGGCGGCCTTATGGGCCCAATCGCCATAGCGTGTCGGTCAACCTGTCGCCGATCCACTTCGCCGATTCCCGGCTGGTCGAGACCGTGCGCTCGGCCTCGGTCGATAGCGGTCTGGCACCCGAGCGCCTGACGCTGGAGTTGACTGAAAGCGCCATCATCATGACCGCCGTTTCGCGCTTGATCAATTGCGCGCGCTGAAGGCGATGGGGATCGCGATCGCGCTCGACGATTTCGGCGTGGGGTTATTCCTCGCTCGACGTGCTGCGGTCCTTCCCTTGACCGGATCAAGCTCGACGCTTCGTTCGTCGCGGAGATCGAGCATGACGAACAGGCGGTATCGATCCTGCGATCGGTGGCGGCGCTGGGCACGACGCTTAACATTCCGGTGCTGGCCGAAGGGGTGGAGCAGGCGGCGCAGCTCTCCATCGTGTCGCGCGCGAAGGATGCGCGGCGGTACAGGGCTATCTCATCGGCCATCCGTCGCGCGCGCTGGCGGATGCCGAGCAGGTGCGCCAGACCATGGCGCTCCGCCCGCATGCGCTGGAGGACCCGGCGGTCGGCTGGGCGGCGGCAACTTATCCCTTGCCCGCCGGGCCGTCCGGGGTGAAAGGCATGCCATGGCCAGTTCTTCCTCTTCTCCGCTCGTCGTCGGTATCGGCGGCACGATCGGCAACGTCTCCTCGACCGAGCGCGCGCTTCGATCGCCATGACGGCCGCCGCCGATGAGGGGTTTCGCACCCATGTCTTCGGAGGTGAGGATCTGGCGCGTCTTCCGCTCTACAATCCCGGGCGGAAACCCGCACCGACGCCGAACGGCTGTTCGTGGAGACGGTGCGCCAAGCCTCGGCGATCATCATCGCCAGCCCCGGCCTATCATGGCAGCATCTCGGGCCCGGTGAAGAACGCGCTCGACCTGCTGGAGGAGACGGCGAAGGACGACCGGCCTTATCTCGCGGACCTGCCGGTGGGGCTGATCGCGACCGCCCTATGGCTGGCAGGCGACCGGCTCGACCATCGCGGCGCTGCGCTCGATCGTCCATGCCCTGCGCGGCTGGCCGACCCCGTTCGCGGCGGCGGTGAACACGCAGCAGACACATTTCGATGCGCAAGGGCGGATCGGTGATGCGACGGTGGAAGGGCAGTTGCGGCTGGTCGGCCAGCAGGTCGCCCGTTTCGCCCCGCTGGCGGGGACGATCCGGGCGTCGAATTGAGGGGCCTTCGACGCGGACTTTGGTTCACGCGAAGCCGCGATGCCGCGAAGACTTTTGATTTCGCGCGGAGGCGCGGAGAACGCAGGGACGTATCGCGCGCGACCGCGCGCAATCCCTCTTTCCTCGATCGCTCGAGGAGGAAGGGCTGCAAGAGCAGCGAGTACGACACCTCCGCGCCTCCGCACGAACCATATTCTTTCTCTTTGCGGCATCGCGGCTTCGCGTGAGATAAATGATTTTATCCATCGCCCGGTCGAAGGGCGAAGCCCGCGAGTCGAATAAATCCATTTCTCGGCGAAGACTGAGGCCCCAGTTCTTTCCAAGCCGGTGGCGCGCTGAAACGTCGCGCGGGCGGCAAAATGCCTCGCGCCTTTGATATAGCGCATCAAAACGGGACCCCGGCCTTCACCGGGAACAGATTAGCGCAGGCGCTCGGTCACCAGTGCCGTGATCTCGTCGGCGATCGCGGCCGGATCGCGCAAGTTGCCGCCCGCCACGGTCGACACCGTCGCCCATTCGCCCAGCATCGCGCCGTCCGCCATCGCGGCATAATTGGCCCGTACCCGCGCCTGAAGCCCCAGATCGGCCTCATAGGCGTCATAGGTCTCGTCGGTGTAGCTGCGCTTGCGCTTGCGGGCGATCAAGTCGCGCGCGATCTCGAGCGGCGTGTCGAGATAGACCGACAGATGCGGCGCGGGCAGGCGGAACTGAACCGTTTCCAACTGCTCGATCCATTGCAGCAATGCCTCGGCCTGCTCGGTCGGCACCTGCGCGGCCTGATAGGCCGCGTTGGACGCGATATAGCGGTCGAAGACGATGACGTCGTGGCGTTCGGCCAACTCGACCAGATGTGGCCGCGATCTGAATCGGTCGAGTGCGTAAAGCGTCGCCGCCGTCTCGGCGCCGCCGCATGGGGCAGGCGGCCAGCCAGATATTCGCCCAGCGCCCAGCCGCCGACCGTCTCGGCATAGCGCGGAAAGGACAGGGCCGCCGCCGATAGCCCGGCGGCGTTCAGCCGCTCGGTCACGGCCGCCGTCGCGGTCGCCTTGCCGGCGCCGTCCGCCCCCTCGATGGCGAGCAGAAACGCCATCAGCCGCGAAAGCCTTCATGATGGCGGATCACCTCGTCGATGATGAAGCGCAGGAATTTTTCGGAAAATTCAGGGTCGAGCTGCGCATCGCTGGCCAATTGGCGCAGCCGGGCGATCTGGGTCTCTCGCGACTGGGATCGGCGGGGGAAGTTCGTTCTCCGCCTTGTAGCGTCCGACCGCACGGGTGATCTTGAACCGCTCGGCCAGCATGAAAACCAGCGCGGCGTCGATATTGTCGATCGACTGGCGATAGCCGGTCAGCACGGTGTCGGACATGAGTGGCGTAAGTTCCCTCTGGCGTGCGCGCGGCACATGAATTCGCGCACGCCCTTTCGCGCTTAGGCTTGCGTTCGGCAAGCGTTGTCGCCAGAGGCTCTTACCTGCCCATGACCGTAACCGCCACCCGCCTCGCCAAGCCCGCGCCCTCGCTGGACCCGATGATCCGGCTGGTGGCCGACGACATGAACGCCGTGAACCGGGTGATCATCGACCGATGCGGTCGGAGATCCTGCTGATCCCGCAGCTTGCCGGGCATCTGATCTCGGTGGCGGCAAGCGGATGCGCCTGATGCTGACGCTCGCCAGCGCGCAGTTGCTCGGCTATCGCGGCACCAGCCACCATGTGCTGGCGGCGGCGGTCGAGTTCATCCACACCCGCGACGCTGCTTCACGACGACGTGGTCGACGGCTCGACCTGCGGCGCGGGCGGCGCACCGCCAATATCATCTGGGGCAATCCGGCGAGCGTGCTGGTCGGCGACTTCCTGTTCAGCCGGTCGTTCCAACTGATGGTCGATGCGGGCAGCCTGAAGGTGCTCAACATCCTGTCGGGCGCCTCGGCGGTGATCGCCGAGGGCGAGGTCAACCAGTTGACCGCCGTGCGGCAGGTGGGGCTGCCGGAGGAACGTTACCTCGATCATCGACGCCAAGACCGCCGCGCTTTTTGCCGCCGCGTGCCGCATCGCCGCCGTGGTGGCCGAGCGGCCCGAAGCCGAGGAACTGGCGCTGGAGGCCTATGGCCGCAACCTCGGTATCGCCTTCCAGCTAATCGACGATGCGATCGACTATGTGTCGGACGCCGGCACCATGGGCAGGATGCGGGGACGATTTCCGCGAGGGTAAGATGACGCTGCCGGTGATCCTCGCCTATGCGCGCGGCAACGAGGAAGAGCGTGCTTTCTGGAAGGATGCGGTCGAGGGGCGGCGCACCTCGGACCAGATTTCACCCGCGCTATCGCGCTGGTCCGCAAGAGCCGGGCGGTCGATGACACCATGGCGCGGGCGCGGCACTATGGTGGCTCGGCGATCGAGGCGATCCGGGGTTTCGCGGATGGTCCGGCGAAGGCGGCGATGATCGAGGCGGTCGAGTTCGCGGTCGCGCGGGCGTATTGAACTCGGGCCGCTCCGGTAAAGACTGAAGGCGTTCCGCCAACCCCTGTTCAGGCTGAGCGAAGTCGAAGCCCACGTCCCGACATTCGCCCAATGGACAGGGTTTCCCTTGGCCTTCGACTTCGCTCAGGCTGAACGGAAGTTGGGGATGGGGGAGAGGCGGCGGGAAAGGTGAGGTCCTTCACCCCGCTCGCCAAACCCCGTATCGAACCCCGCATGACCCTGCCCGTCACCGCCGTCCTGCCCGACCTGTTGACCGCGCTCGCCGACGCCCCAACGTCGTCCTCGTCGCGCCGCCGGGCGCCGGTAAGACCACCGCCGTCGCGCCCGCGTTGCTCGACCAGCCTTGGTGCACCGGTGAAGTCCTGCCTCTCTCCCGCCGTCTCGCCGCGCGTGCCGCCGCCGAGCGGATGGCCGCGCTCGCCGAGGAGCCGGTCGGCCGCACCTTCGGCTATGCCACGCGCATGGATACGAAGGTCAGCGCCGCGACCCGCGTAACCGTCGTGACCGAGGGCATCTTCGTCGCGCGTATCCGTGCCGATCCCGAACTGGCGGGCGTCTCGGCCGTGCTGTTCGACGAAGTGCACGAACGCAGCCTCGACGGCGATTTCGGCCCGGCGCTGGCGCTCGATGCGCAAGCGGGCCTGCGCCCCGACCTGCGGCTGGTCGCGATGTCGGCGACGCTGGATGGTCGCCGCTTCTCCAGCCTGATGGGCGAAGCGCCCGTCATCGAGAGCGAGGGGCGCAGCTATCCGCTGACCTTTTGCGCCATCTCGGCCGAGCCGCCGAAGCTAGGGTAGAGGATCTGGTCGCCTCCATCCGCCGCGCGCTTCAGGACGAAGCGGAGGGCGATATCCTCGCCTTTCTGCCCGGAACCGCCGAGATCGCCTGTACCGCCGAGCGGCTCGCCAACCTGCCGTCCGATATCGCGGTCCATGAACTCCATGGTTCGCTCGATCCGGCGGCACAGCGGGCGGCGATCCGGCGAGACCCGGAAGGACGGCGGCGAATCGCCTCGCCACCTCGATCGCGGAGACCAGCCTGACGCCTGACGGCGTGCGGATCGTCGTCGATCTGGGGCTGGCCCGCCGTCCGCGCTATGATCGCGCGGCGGGATGACCCGCTCGTTACCGAGCGTGCCAGCTGCCGCCGTCATCCAGCGCGCAGGTCGTGCCGCACGCCAATCGCCGGGTGTCGCCTATCGCCTGTGGGAAGAGGCTGCGACGGCGGGCCTGCCGCGCTTCGACCCGCCGGAGATATTGGAGGCGGACCTGTCGGCGCTGCTGCTCGGCACGGCGCTATGGGGTGTCGGCGATCCGCGCGCGCTGCCCCGGCTTGATCCGCCGCCCGAGGCCGCCGTCGCCGAGGCGCGCGCGCGGCTGACCGTGCTGGAGGCACTGGACGATCCGGCCGCCCGACCGCGCATGGCAAGGCCATCGCCAAGCTGCCGATGCCGCCGCGCCCGGCGCATATGCTGATCCGCAGCGGCGAGCGGGTTTGGCTTCCACCGCTGCCGAGGTGGCGGTGCTGCTCGGCGAGCGGGGCATCGGCGGGCAGGATGTCGATGTCGAACAGCGCCTGCGCCGCTGGCGGACCGAGCGTGGCCCCAAGGCCGAAGCGGCGCGCCAGATGGCGAAACGCTGGACAGGCCTCGCCCCCAAGCCGGTCGAGCGCGAGGCCCGGGATCACCGGGCGGGCGTCTGCCTGGCGCTCGCCTATCCCATTTCCGGGTGGCGGCGGCGCGATGGGACGGTGAGAATGGGCGAGCGTCGGCGGGCGTGGCTTCCGGCTCGACCCGGCGTCAGCGCTGGCGGGTCGGAATGGTTGGCGGTGGGGAGACGCAAGGGGGCGGCTTCGGCGCGCGCATCCTGTCCGCCGCGCCGCTCGACCTTGCCACCGTCGAGGCCTTGTTCGCCGATCGGATCGAGACCCGGCGCACCGTCATTTTCAATCCCGCGACCGGCGGCGTCGAGACTCTGCGCGAACGTCGGCTGGGCGGGCTTCGCCTGTCGAGTGGTCCTGATCGGGGCTTCGGCCGAAGCGTGGCGGCTGCGTTGGTCGACGGGGTGCGGACACACGGCCTGTCGTTGCTCCCCATGGGAGCGACGGGGCAGGAGCGTATCGGGCGCGTGCGGCCTATGCTGGGGTGGCGCTGGACGATGCGACGCTGATCGAACGGCTCGACGACTGGCTACCCGCTCTGGTCGCGGGGAAGCGGCGGCTCGACGCGATCGCGCCGGGCGCGTTGACCGAGGCAATCCGCAACCTGATCGACTGGAACGACCAGCGGCGGATCGATCTGATGGCACCCGCCCAGTTCACCAGCCCAGCGGGCAGCACCCATGCGATTGATTATGCGGCCGAAGGCGGCCCGCGTGTCGAGCTTCGCGTGCAGGCACTGTTCGGTCTCGCCGAGCATCCGGTGATCGGAACCGAGCGGGTGCCGCTGGTCCTGAGCCTGACTCACCCGCCGGCCGCCCGATCCAGACGACGCGTGACCTGCCCGGTTTCTGGGCGGAAGCTGGAGCGCGGTGGCGAAGGAAATGCGCGGTCGCTACCCCCGCCATCCCCGGCCCGATGCGCCTGCGGAGGCGTCCGCGACGCTGCGCACGAAAAAGGCGGATGCAAGAGCCGCCGGTTCGCGATAAGGACAAGAATTATGGCCACCGCTCGCATCTTCCAGCGCCCCAAGAACGCGATGCAATCCGGCAAGTACCGGACCGATCGCTGGCAACTCGAATTCGAACCCACCGAGGCGAAACAGCCCGATCCCCTGACCGGCTGGGCCGGCAGCGGCGACACGCGGGAGCAGGTTCGCCTGACCTTCGCGACGCTGGAAGAGGCGATCGCCTATTGCCAGCGCGAAGGGCTTGACCACCATGTCGTGCCGACGCCGCAGAAGACGCTGAAGCTGCAGAGCTACGCCGACAATTTCCGCTGAGCTTCGAGCGCCCGGCTAGGGGCTGGAGCGCTTTTTTCGTTCGCGCGCAGTGCTGAGAAGGCTGGTTCGCGCAGAGGCGCGGAGACGTGGTGGTGTCCGCCCGGCGGCATCGGTATCGCATCACAACCGACCGGTTGAGAGGCGTATCGCTTTCGCGAGTAAGACCCTCCGCGTTCTCCGCGCCTCTGCGCGAACCGGCCTTCTTCGCGTCCTCGCGGCTTCGCGTGAACTCAAACGCCCGTGATGCCGCCACCCAGCAGCAACAGCATCTTGGCATCCATCACGACACCCACCGCGCGCCGCTCGGCGATAAAGGCGGGGACGTCGGACAGTTTAACCCGGTGAACGACGATCTGCTCGTCCGAATCGCCGCCACCTTCACCGACCTTTACCAAGCCGCTGGCCCGCACCAGCGTGAACCTGCTCCGAGGTCATGCCGGGCGAGGAACAGAACTCCCCCAGCGCCTCGACGCGCGAGGGGCGATAGCCGGTTTCCTCTTCCAGTTCGCGCGCTGCACCGTCCAGCACCGCTTCCCCTCGGTCTCGTCACCGATCAACCCGGCGGGCATCTCCGGGCACGGCGCGCCCGACCGGGAATGCGGAACTGTTCGACCAGCAGGATATGATCGTCGTCGATCGCCGATCACCGCCGCACGGATGTCACGCGGTCGGTCGGCATATTCCCAGCTCCCGCGCTTGCGCAGTGCGAGGAACCGACCCTCGGCCAGTGTTTCGAGGGGGGGCGTCCATACGGGATCGGTCATAGCGAGATGGGTCTGTCCGGCAGTTCGTTGGTATCCGTCGCCGTCTTGGGGAAATGCTCGGCGAGCACAAGCCCGATGCGTTCGACCGCCGCGCTGATCCCCTTCACCGGTACGGCCCCGGGCGACATGCGGCAGCATCACCGCCATCGCCTTGCCCCAGATGTCCGGGCCGACCTTGCCGGTGAGGCCGGAGTCGGCGACGATCTCCGCCATATGCTCGTCGTGCGAGAGATAGAGCAGCACGCCGTAACGGTTGTCGGTCCGCCGCTCGGCCGAGACGCGGAAGAGCAGCACGGCGCGGGCGCGCACGCGGGCATGGCGGATGCTGCGCGGCACCAGCGCGATCCGACGCGTCACCGGGCCGAGCAGCGCGAAGACCAATCCGAAGACCAGATCTGCGCG
The DNA here is from genome assembly GCA_903632075.3 of Acanthosepion pharaonis. Taxonomy (NCBI): domain Eukaryota; kingdom Metazoa; phylum Mollusca; class Cephalopoda; order Sepiida; family Sepiidae; genus Acanthosepion; species Acanthosepion pharaonis. The sequence continues at coordinate 11,622 of CAHIKZ030002790.1, read as the reverse complement.
ATCATCAGCACGCCTGATCAGATCTCGCCCGGCGCGCTCCACCCGTCATGGACCAGCGCCAGCAGCTTCAGCCCCCGGCCGGGGAAGAGCGCGGCGAACAACGGCACCAGCAGCATCGCTGCGGCGGCGAACCAGACCGCCACGTCGCGATACTCGTCCGACCGGGGCGACGATGGTGACGATCTCGGCGTCAGTCATCGCCTCGGCCCGCGCCACGGCGGCGGTGATCAGATCGCTATCGGCTTCGCTCAACATCTTACCAATCCCCGATGCGCCGCCGCCGCCAAAATCGCCTGCCGCCGCCGGTAAAGCCGCCGCCGAACCACGACCCGTCGCTGCCCCCGCCCGACGATCCGCCGGAACTCCAGCCGCTGCCGGCGCTGCCACCACTGCCCCAGCCGGGGCCCCAGAGGATGATCGGCCAACCGCCACCGCCGCGACGCCTGCCGCCGCCGCCGCCGCGATCGTCGTCGTCGTCATCATGGAAGCGCTGGCCCTGTTTGCGGCGCATGATCGCCAGACAACGAAGCCGCCGATGAAGATGACCAGACGATCAGGATCGGAAAACCATTGGAATCGCCGCCGCCTCTGCGATGCTGGCGATCAAACTGTTTGGCGGCCTCGGCGACCTTGGCCTGCGCTTCTTCCGGCGAGGCGCGAAGTTGCGCGATCACGGCATCCGCTCCCGCGTTCAACGCGCCCGAAATGTCGCTCGATCTGCGCAGGCGCGGCAGCATGAGGGTGCGGATCATCTGCGACGACCGGCATCGGTCAGGATCGGCTCCAGCCCGCGCCCGACTTCCAGACGGGGCCACGCTGGCCCTTGCTTCGTTGGGCGCGACGAACAGGATCGCGCCGTTGTCCGCGTTCTTCAGGCCCACGCCCCTGCACGGCCGAGGCGATAGCCATAATCCTCGATCGGATAGCCCCTGCAGGTCGGGAATGGTCGCGACCACCAACTGGCGGCCGGTATCCTTCTGCAAGGCTTCCAGCCTGCTCGAGCTGGGCCTTGCGGCCGGATCGATCTTGCCCGCCGCATCGACGACCAGACCGTCGAACTTGGGAAGGGTCTGCGCCATCACGGGACGGCGCAGAGGATCAGCCAGAGCCCGAGAACCGGGCGAAGCAACCGGGTGAACCGGGTCATGAGGATGCGATCAGCTACCGAAATTCACCTTCAGGGGCATTCTGGGCCCCCGGCGTCGTCGCCTGATAGGGAGTGATCGGCTTGGCACCGTAGAAGACCTTCGCACCGATCGCATCGGGGAAGGTGCGGATACGCGTGTTATAGGCCTGAACCGCCGTGTTATAATCGCGGATCGCGATGTTGATGCGGTTCTCGGTACCTTCGAGCTGGCTCATGAAAGTCTGGAAATTGTCCCGCTCTTCAGGTTCGGATAGGCCTCGACATTGGCGAGCAGGCGGCCGAGCGAGCCGCTGAGCTGCCCCCTGTGCCTGAGCGAATTGCTGCATCTTGGCAGGATCCGAAATGTCATCGGCGCTGACTCGACCGAGGTCGCCTTTGGCGCGGGCGTTGACCACGTCGGTCAGGATCGCCTTTTCCGAGGCGGCAGCGCCCTTCACGGTCGCTTCGAGGTTGGGGATCAGGTCTGCACGGCGCTGATAGGCGGCCCGACGTCCGCCCATTTCGCCTTCGCATTTTCCTCCGCCGTGGGCACGCTGTTTCATGCCGCAGCCGGACAGCGCGACGGCCATCACGACCGGGGGTCAGGGCAAGAACGGGACGACGCATTCGAATATTCCTCCGTCAACTGTCTGGTCTATATAAGACGCATGGGCGGCTTGGCGAAGGGCAAAAGCGACGATAGCGTAAAGGGCATCGAATTGAGGGAGTTGGCGATGCTCATAATTTCGTGCCTTCATCGCGCGGGGCAATGTGCTGGACCGCGGTGGCGGTGATCATCAGGGCGGCGTTCAGCAAGATCGTGACGTCGCTGACCGACGATGCTGATGCCGGTGATCGGCAAGGTTTTCGGCGGGCTGGATTTTCCAGCTATTTCCTGCGCATGGGGCCGGTGCCGGCGAGCTATACAACGCTGGAGCGACTATGCCGCGCTGAAGAAGGCGGGGGTGCCGCTGCTGGGGTACGGCGCGTTTGTGACCCGTGCGGTCAATTTCGTGATCGTCGCCTTCATCATCTTCTGCTGCTGGTCCGCACGGTGAACCGCGCGACGACCCTGTTCGAGAAGGAAAAGGCCAAGGCGGCGGAGGAGCCCAAGGCCGAGCTGACCGATATCGCGCTGCTGCGGGAGATCTGCGACGAACTGCGCGCGCGTCGTCGTCCTAATTTATCACCTCACCTGGCGAAGGCCGGCCCCAGATACCACCAAGCCGGTGGTGCGTCGTAACGTCCGTGGGGGGCGGCTTCTTCCCGCCTTCGCCCATTCGCGGCAGGACCCCCGGCGCTGCCGGGGTGGTACGGCAGGGCAGGTGGATTACGCCGCCGCCAGTTTCTTGGCGGTGGCATCCGCCGCTGGTGCTGTCGAGAATCCGTGTGCGGTCTCATCGCGCACCCGCATCATCGCATGGCGGATGGCGCAGTCGGCCTCGCTCTTGCAGTCGCTGCACGGGCGGTAAGCGGTTCGGCTGACGCAGGGGACCAGCGCGAGCGGCCCCTCGATCGTGCGGATGATGTCGCCCAGCGAGATCAGATGCGCCGCGCGGGCAGGGCGATAGCCGCCCATCTTGCCCCGCTGACTGTCCAGCAATTGCGCACCCTTCAGATCGGCGAGAGATCAGTTCGGGTGAACTTGCGCGGCACATTGGCCTCGGTCGCGATGCGCGTCATCGAGGTCGGCGGACCGGCAGGCGGCATCTCCGCCCGAACAGCATCGCGCGCAGCGCATAACAGGACCGCTGGGTCAACATGCGGCCCCATGGACCCAAAATGCGGCGAGCGAAAGGCATTTGCGTAAAAGCGCGAGGCTTCCTATATCCGTCCTTGCCGGGTTTCACCCGGCTATGACGATAAACTGCGGCGAGTAATAGACGCAGCGGGACCCGGGGCAGTACCCGGCGGCTCCACCATAAAAGGTGGTGTATCGGACACCGTTTTCTGACGGGGCCGAACCAGATCGACGTGTGCTGAAAAGCGCTGTTTTCGTTCGGAATGGGACCACCGCAACGGGCCCATAACCACAAGTGCCAACGATAACGAAGCACTGGCGATTGCGGCGTAATTGAGGGCCTCACGGCCTGACATTACACCAAAATAGCGCGGCCAGGACCCCACCGGGCAACAGAAGGGGATTCCAGCGGGTACGGGGAGCACCGGGCAACAAAGCCCCTTACCTCATTGTGGTTTTGAAGGTTGGGTGGAACTCGCTCAGCCTGAACGGCGGCGGGCCCTGAATTGCTCACCCGCAGTCGCTACCACTCTCCTAACCCTCCGTTCGCACTGAGCGAAGTCGAAGTGCGAATGGCTGCGCTTGCGGCGCGAGGCGAGGGCGTTGCCTTCGACTTCGCTCAGGCTGAAGGAGAGTGGAAAGTTTCCCCTTCCTCGACCCCCCGGCGCAGGCCGGGGCCCGACTTACCAGGCTGGTGGCGCGCTAAGACGGCGGGGAGGCAACGGCACCCGCTTGAGAACTCAGTACCGGACCCTGGCCCCGCCGGGGTGGAAGAGTATGTTGGGCTGCCAGAAGAGGGCGATCAACCCTCCCGCGCCAGCGCCTTCAGCTTGCAGCGCATCCAGCGCCTCACGCGGCGAGAGCGCGTCGACGTCGAGCTTCTCAACCTCTGCCCGGATCGCGTCGCATTGCTCCTCTTCGATCTGCGCGGCGGCGGCGAAGAGGGCAGGTCGTCCAGCCCCGCCGCCAGCCCGCCGGTCTTGGCGCGTCCCGCCCCAGCTTGGCGAGCACCCGCCTTTGGCGCGCGCGACGGTCGTCGGCGGCATCCCCTGCCAGCCCGCGCCACCGCCGTGCCATAGAGGATCCGCCGGTCCCTCGCTGACCTCGTGCAGCAGGACCAGTTGCCCTTCCACTCGCGCGCACGGACATGGTGGAGCGACAGCGCCTCGCACCGGCTCGGCCAGCCGGGTCAGTTCGTGATAGTGCGTCGCGAACAGGCAGCGGCAGCGATTATCCTCATGGATCGCCTCTACCACCGCCTGTGCGATGGCGAGGCCGTTTCAGGTCGAGGTGCCGCGCCCCACTTCGTCGAGGATGACGAAGCTGCGCGGCGTCGCCTGCGCGGGATCGCGGCGGTCTCGACCATCTCGACCATGAAGGTCGAGCGCCCCGCGCAAGATTGTCCAGGCGCCGACGCGGCTGAACAGGCGATCGACCAGCCCGATCTGGCATGGGTGGCGGGCATATAGGGACCCGCCTGCGCCAGCACGCGATCAGCGCATTTTGGCGCAGCAGGAAGGTCGACTTACCACCCATATTAGCCGGTGACCAGCCAGGAGCCGCGACGTTCCGACAATTGGCAGTCATTGGCGACGAACCGTCGCTCGAGCGTGCCACGGCGGCCTTCGACCACTGGATGGCGACCGCCCGTCACCTCGAAACAGGCGTGATCGACCAGTTCGGGCCGCACCCAGCCGCCCTCGACCGCGCGTTCGGCGAGGGCCAATCGCTACGTCAAGGCTGGCCAGCGCGCGTCGGCCGTCGCCGCGATGATTTCGCGCGGGCCAGCGCGGCGGCGGTCAGCTCCCAGATGCGCGGCCTCGGCGGCGAGCGCATGGGCGCTGGCCTGTGCCACCTTGCTGGCGACCTCGTGCAGTTCGGGGTGCCAGCGGACCACGCTCTGCCAGCGTCTGGCGATGGTGAAACCCGAATCCGGCTTCATCAGCGCATCGGCCGAGCGCGCGGGCACCTCGACATGATAGCCGAGCACGCCATTTATGGCGGATCTTCAGCGCGGTGATACCGGTCTTTTGACGGAACCCCGGCCTCCAGCGGCGATGGCGCGGCGTCCGCCCGCGCCCGCATCGCGCAGATCGAGCGCCACGTCATAGCCCGCCGCGATATAGCCCCCCTGCCTGCCCGATCGGGGTGAAGGAACCAGCGCGGCGGAGCAGGTCGATCAGTTCGCCATGCCCGCGCAGGCGGGGCGTCGTCTCGCGCAGCAAAGGCGGGCCATCGGCCAGTTGCTCGACAGCGCGTCCAAGTCCCCGTCGAGCCCGTCGCGCAACTGCCCCAGATCAGGGGAGAGCCGCCCCGCCGCGATCCGCCCGATGGCGCGACCGATGTCGGGAGCGCCTGCGCAGTGCCGCGCGCGATCGCTCGCGAAGCGCGGGCATCGTCATGGAAATGCTGCACCAGATCGAGCCGCGCTCGATCGCATCGCGGTCCATCAGTGGCGCACCGATGTCGCCCCTGCCAGCGCGCGCCCGCCCGCCCCTCGTCACCGTGCGGTCCACCGCATCGAGCAACGAACCCTTGCGCTGGCTGCTCGCGGTCTGGGTCAGCCTGTGCGCGCGTCGCTGCGTCGATCGCCATCGCACCAGCGGCTTGGCAGCGACCGGCGGGCGCAGGAAGGGCAGGGCACCCTTGGCGGTATGATCAAGATAGGCGACCAAACCGCCGGCCGCCGACAGACCTGCCTGGCTGAACTGGCTGAACCTGTCCAGCGTCGCGACGCCGTACAGCCGCTTCAGCCGGTCCTCGCCGCCGCCACCGTCGAAGGTCGCAGAGGGGCGCAATGCCGTCGCCGCTTCGGCATGGGCGGCATTCTCGGCGGTCCCCGGCGGCGCGGCGCGGGCGGGCGAGTTCGGCCTCAGCGCGTCGGCCTTCATCGATCACCACGAACCGCCCGGTCGAGATATCCGCTGCTGCCAGTGCCACCGCGCCGCCCGCCCGCCGATCGCGACGCACCAGTTGTCGGACTTGGCGTCGAGCAGCGCCTTCGGTCAGCGCGTGCCCGCCGTCACCACCCGCACGATCCCGCGTGATACAGCGCCTTTGAGCCGTTGCGCGCTTTGGCCTCGGCTGGCGTCTCGGTCTGTTCGGCGATGGCGACGGTGCCCGGCCTTGATGAGGCGCTGGAGATAGGCGGTCGCGGCATGGACGGCACGCCGCACATCGGAATCTTCTCGCCGCCATGCTCCCCGCGCGAGGTCAATGCGATGTCGAGCACGCCCGATGCGATGCGCATCGTCGAAGAACAGTTCGAAGAAATCGCCCATCCGGTAGAAGAGCAGGCAATCTTTGGCCCGGCCTTCAGCGTCAGATATTGCGCCATCATCGGGGTATGGCTCGCCGGGGCTTTTCAATCGTCGGAAAGTTGGGCGGCGCGAATGCCGGAGGATCAGACGGTCTCGCGTCATGCTCATAGCGCAGGACATAGGGCGAACCGAAACACCATCTCGCGGCGGCTATGGAAATGGGCCTGCCGGCGATCCGGAATTGCCGCAAGGATTCGGCGACGTCGATCAGCCTGTCACCTGCGCTGGGCGGCGTCGGGATCGAACTGCTCTATATAATCGACGATCGCGGCGAGTTGGAGCGAGGCCTGAACCGACCAGCTTATTTGAGCCGCCCATTCTGGGGCAGGGGGCTTGCGATCGGGGTGCCCTGTGTCTTCAGCCATTCGGCCATCTTCTCATGGCTTACGAAACGGCCCACCTTGAAAATGGCCCGTGCGCGTTCATCGGCGGCCAGTTCCGCCGCCCCGTCACGCTGCTCGAAAATGCCGGCCTCATGCTCCATAGCGCAACTTATACGGCTGATGGGCTCGGCTTGCCTAGGGCGGGCAAAACCCCCGCGTGACAGGGTTGTCAGCCGTGCGCGAAAGAGCCGTAGCGTCCTTTGTATTCACAGGCATCGAAGGCCGCGCGCGCATGTCCGACGAACCGACCGACCAGTTCTCCGAGCGCGAGGCCCTGTTGTTCCATTCCCGAGGGACGGCCCGGCAAGATCGAGATCATCGCGTCCAAGCTGATGGATGACGCAGCGCGATCTGGCGCTCGCTTTGATTCGCCCGGCGTCGCGGTGCCGGTGCTGGCCATCGCCGACGATCCCGCCATGGCGTACGACTATACCGCCATGGGGCAATCTGGTCGCGGTCATCTCCAACGGCACCGCGATCCCGGGTCAGGCAATCTCGGCGCGCTGGCGTCCTGCCGGTGATGGAGGCAAGGCGTGCTCTTCAAGCGCTTCGCCGATGTCGACCCTCGATCGATATCGAGTTGAAGACCGAGGATGTCGATCGGATGATCGACGCGATCGAGCTGATGGAGCCAAGCTTCGGCGGCATCAACTTGAAGACATCAAGGCGCCCGAATGCTTCATCATCGAGCAGACGCTGCGTGAGCGGATGAACATCCCGGTCTTCCATGACGACCAGCATGGCACCGCGATCATCTGCGCGGCGGTCTCATCAATGCCTGTCTGCCGGACCAAGCGGCGGCTGACGAGATCGTCGTGGTCAACGGCGCCGCGGCGGCGATCGCCTGCACCGAGCTGATGAAGGCGATGGGCGTCCGGCACGAAAACGTCATCATGCGACCGCACTGGCGTGATCTATCAGGGCCGCGGAGGAGTATCAACCAGTGGCAGTCGGCCCACGCCGCCGTTACGACCGCCGCACCCTGACCGAGGTGCTGTCGGTGCGGACGTGTTCGCTGTCGGCGGCGGGTGCGCTGGAAGCCCGAGATGGTCAAGGATATGGCGCCGTCGCCGATCATCTTCGCGATGGTCAATCCGGAGCCGGAAATCGCCCCGAACTCGCTAAGGCCGCGCGCCCCTGACGCGATCGTCGACGGCCGGTCGGACTATCCGAACCAGTCAATAACGTCATCGGCTTCCCTTCATCTTCCGCGGTGCGCCTGATGCGCGCGACCGGGATCAATGACGATGAAGATCGCCGCCGCCAATGCGATCGCCCGAACTGGCGCGCCAGCGCGTGCCGAGGAAGTGGCGCTGGCGTACGGCACGCAGCACACATTCGGGCCCGAATATATCATTCCCGCCCCTTCTGGACCCAGCGCCTGATGGAGCGGGCCCCGGCCGTGGCCAAGGCGGCGATGGATCTGGTGTGGCGACGCGCCCCGATCCTCGACATGGACGCCTATCGCCAGAAGCTGCGCGCGCGCCCTGAATCCGACCACCTGGTGCTGACGCTCGCCTATGAAGGCGCGCGTGCACCCGAAGGCGTGCTGTTTCGCCGAGGGCGAAGAGGAAGTCGTGCCAGCGCGCCGCCATCGCCTTCAAGGAAGGGGGGCTGGCACGCCGAAAAGGGTCGGCCGCGACGATGCGTTCGGCGACCGGGTTGAAGGGGCGCTGCGTCACCAATCCGCAGGAATATGGGTCCATAACAGCCGCACTCGGAGCGGTGCCCAGATGGTGGACTTCCTCTACGAGCGGCTGCAGCGGCGCGGCTATCTCAAGCGTGATGCCGAGCGACTGATCAACCAGACCGCAAATCTTCGGCTCGGTAATGCTGTAACTGGGGCAGGCCGATGCGATGATCACTGGCATCACCCGCACCTATGCGCAAAGCTTCCGCGAGATCCGCCGGGTCATCGATGGGTCGATGGCAAGGTGCCGTTCGGCATCCATCTGCTTGTCGGGCAGAGCCACACGGCTCTTCATCGCCGACACCACGGTCAACGAGCGTCCTCGGCGAGGAACTGGCCGACATCGCCGAGCGCACTGCCGCCCGTCGCCCGCCGCATGGGGCATGAGCCGCGTGTGGCGTTCCTGTCCTACTCCACCTTCGGCAATCCTGAAGGCCAGTGGATCGACAATGTCTGCGACGGCGTGGCTGCGCTCGGACAAGCGCGGCAGGTCGGCTTTTCGAATATGAAGGCGACATGGCCCCCGACGTCGCGCTGAACCCCAAGCAGATGGCGAACTTCCCCTTCTCGCGCCTGTCGGGGCCGGCGAACGTCCCTCATCATGCCGGGGGGGGCTTCAGTCGGCCAATATCTCGGCTGCAGCTGCGAGCTGGCGGTGACAGTACGATCGGGCCGATGCTGATCGGCATGGAAAAATGGCAGATCGCACCGATGACCCCGACCGCCGGCGACGGTGACGCTGGCGGTGCTGGCGGCGGCGGTATCGCGCGCTGATTTCGGCTGATTAGAGGGGGCTGGCAGCATCAGGCTGTCCGGCCCTTTTTCATTCCCTCCCTGCAAGGAAGGCGCGCGCAGCGAAGGGCATACTCTGCGAAAGCCCCCCCGTCCGTTGGGGCGTCGCCCTGCCACCGCCCTGTGCTGGGAAGGATCGTGTCCCAAAGCCACAACACTACGCCGTCACAATCCGGTCATTACGCTGTCGCCACGGTGTCATGCGTGCTGGCCCCATGCCCGGCCCATTGGGTTAACGAGCCATTTAGCCGTTTATGGTGAAGTTTGATCGGTGTCGCGCCGCTCGCACTGATCGCATCCGGCGCGTCGGCGCAGACCCTGCCGGCGCAGGTCGCCGTCACGGGGGCCGCGGAATGATCCTGCCCACCGATCCTGCCTGACCGATCCCGCCCTGACCGACGCGGACTGTGCAACGCCTGGCGATGTCGTCGTGTTGGGCTTCGGCCAGAGCCGCTGTGTCCAGATACAGTTACCGCTGCCGATCTCGACCGGTTGACCTCGGCACCTCGCCACCAAGGCGATCTCCAAGCTGCCCGGCGTCAATTTCCAGTCCGCCGATCCCTTCGGCGCCTATGAATGGTCGACCGCATCAGCCTGCGCGGGTTCAGCCAGAACCAGCTCGGTTTTTGCGCCTGACGGCGCGTGCCGCTCGGTGATAAGGAGCTATGGCCCGACCAACGGCCTGCACATCAGCCGCGCGATTATCTCCGGAGAATATCGCCTGACCAGCGTGGCGCAGGGTGCCGGCGCGCTGGGCACCGCCCGACCAGCAATCTGGGCGGTACCATCCAGTTCACCAGCCGCGCGCGCCGTCCGACACCGCGGGCATCGCCGCCGGGCAATTTGGCAGCAACGATACCGTCCGCGCCTTCGTCCGCGTTGACAGCGGTGATCTGGGCGGGGTTGAAGGGGCTATCTGAGCTGGCGGCTATCTCACCACCGACAAGTGGAAGGGCTTCGCCTGCAGCGCCAGCATCAGGCCAATGCCAAGATCGTCAAGGATTTCGGCGATCGCGGTTCGATCACCGGTTTCTTCAACTTCTCCGACCGGCGAGAACGACTATCAGACCTGAGCCTCGATATCATCAAGCGGCGCGGCTATTATAACGACACAATATCAGCAACGATTATCCGCTGGCCGTTCGCCCGCCAAGATCGCCAACAACCAATATGCCGCCGCCGCCCTATCAGCAGGCCAATGGGTCGCTAAACGTTTTCGGCGCTTTATGCGGGCGGGCTTGTCCTTCCCAGAATGTGACGCTGGACGACGGCTATTATGACGCCGCCGGTTTGCGCCGCGATTATCTGGGCGGGATCATCTTGATGCTGTTGACCGACAATCTGTCGCTGACCTCGACCAGCTACTATCATCACAACAAGGGGCAGGGATCGTGGATCACCCCCATACCGCGACCACGGTCGGCGCCCCCAATGCCGATGCATACGCCGATCACCAATCCGGCACCGCTGTCGTTCCGCACGACCGAATATAGCTCGACCGGGCTGGCACCATCGCTAAGCTGGCCCCTGACCACTGGCATCAACAAGCTGGAGCTGACTGGCTGGTATGAGAGCAACACGCCCACACCAAAGCGCTGCCTCTATGGCATGACTGACACCGCGACGCCCAATCGCAACGCGCTGGATTACCAGAGCAATCCGATGGCGACCGTGTGGAACGGCAAATATGATACCGAGACGCTGCAATATCTGGATCGGCGACACGGTCGATATCGGCCAGTTGACGCTCAACGGCGGTGGAAGGGCGTGCGTGTCCGCAACCAGCCAATGTGCTGGCGGCTCACTAGCGCGGGCAAGATTCAGAGCGAGGACTGGTTCCTGCCGCAGGTCGGCGCGGTGCTCCACCCGGGCAACTGTGCGGAAATCTTCGCATATACCGAGAATATGCGCGCCTTCATCGCCGCCGCGCGACCGCGCCGCCCTTCTCGATCACCTGTGTGGCGTTCAACAGCGTGGCCAACACCGTGCGCCCTGAAAAGTCGAAGACGGCCGAGGGCGGCGTGCGCGTACGTGCTGGCGGTCTAAAGCTACCGGCGGTCGGTTATTATATCGACTTCTCCGACCGTCTGTTGACCTATTGATCGGCACCGCGATCTGTGGCATTCCGCCGACGCTGAACAATGTCGGCGGCGTGGAAAGCTTGCGGCGCGGAACTGTCCGCCTTCTACCGCGTGACCTGGCCTTGTCGGCGCTGGCCAGCTATTCCTACAACCATGCGACCTCATCAGCAGATTTGGTGCGCGACGGTCAGGGGCAATCTGCTTCCGAAAAAGGCCGCTATGTGGTCGGCCAGCCCGCAGGACATGGTAAAGGGCGAACTGGTCTGGCGACGACAGCCGCGTCTTCGGTCGGGTCGGTGCCGATTATATGTCGAAGCGCTACTACACCTATCTGAACGATTCAGTCGGTCGACGGGCGCTGGTCGACGCCAGTATCGGCTATCGCTTCCGGCGGAATGGGGCGGCTTTCGATCGAGGGCAGCGACCAACCCGACTGACAAGCGTTATATCGCGACGGTCGGCACCGGTGGCTTCGTCGCCAGCGATCCG
>CAHIKZ030002789.1:2507500-2512923 GCA_903632075.3 Acanthosepion pharaonis | reverse complement strand
ATTAAATAAGAACTAGAGTGGAATGAGAATAGTCTACCCTCATAGACTAAATAAAGGGTTCGGTTCAGAATTCCCACTGCTACACAATTGTAAGAAAAGGGTTGTAGGGTAGAAAATAATTCATCATTTTTGAATTATTGTGAGCAGAAAGTGAAGACTGAGTATATATGGCAGCAGTACTCTATTTTCAACCTGATCTGTGTCTTGTAAAAGAAGGAGAGAAGTACTTGCTGAAGCAGTACAGGGAATCAACCATTTTTCCAGTATCTTCAGTAATAGATCATCTGTACTAGTTCCACTCAAGATCTGGCTGAGTATGTCCCAATAGGCACTCATGGCATGGGGCCTCCCTGAAGGAACATCTGTTCATCATGATTAATCAAAGTTCTGGGTTAAATCAGTGATGGAAGGTCACTAGTTTGGCTTTTGAGCCATTGAGTGTGATTAGGCAGTTTTTTTCCTCCACTGAACACTTTGAGCAAGGTAAGCTGTCATGATTATTAAAAATTTGATCTCCATTCTGGACATTGTGATCTTGACTCCAGTTTTCTTTTTGTGAATTTCTATTCATTCAAGGAAAAGATAGGTGGGATTTCTCATTGCCTTCTCCAATTTTGAATTCAGATTAGAGATCCTGCTATTTAGTCCATAATTGATGCATGTGGTGTAATGAAAGGAGAAATTAGAGAGCAAAGTTCAAATTCCAGCAGAGTATTTTTTTTAATATTTACTTATGTGCACTTACTCTTAGAAAGGTATGAATCAATCTCTTTTCCCCCAGTGATGCATGAAATAGCTTTGGTTGTCAACCATTCTAATGGGGGTAACTTGATAAAAATCACCCACTTTCCAGCAAGCCTGGGTCACTCATAGGAATGTATTGGCCCATGAAAATGCACAATGACTGAAATTTTTCAGTTGTGGGAGTTGCTCATTCTGCCACAGCCAGAGAAAGCATTAGACAAGAGAGGGATTCATGACTCCTCACCAATGGTATTTGTATAAAAGTGAATTCAAAAGTTTAACCTGCAATTTGAACGAGGCTTTCATACTCCACTTCCTGCACTGATGGCCATTACACTGCCTGCAAATCTACATTTAAATAAGATAACAGTAAAAAAATTAATGTATGCGATTCACTGAAAAAAAAAAAAAAAAAAAAAAAAAAAAAAAAATTTAGATTCATAACTATTTTGTTTCTGACTAAAGTATATGAAAATCAGCTTTATTATAAACAGCCAAGAATTAAAAGAAAATTAAAATTATTAAACAGATATTTGCATTTATAATTAAATCATTGTTAATTAACAAAAAGGTTAAACTCTTTAAAAGTTACTTTTAAATGTGGTATAAAAGAAACGGTTTGAAATAACAGTACAACACCAAAATTTTTGCTCTTCTTTACAGAGAAACAAAATAAGAAAATTGATCTGGTTCAGTTATTTATTGCAATTTTATTCCAAGAATATTGGAAGTATCACCCACTGAAAATTAAAAAAAAAAAAAAAAAAAAAAAAAAAAAAAAAAACTTACCTGACAGTTATACAATACATAAAAAAATCTTTCAAAATTTCATCTATTAAATCATACACATTACAAAGTTAGCTTTACTTGTTTAAAAAGTTTTTCCAAATGACTTGGCCCATTTTTTATTCTGTTTCAGTATTTTTCTCATCTTTCCATTTCATTCTTAATCTCCAAAAATATAAGTTTATATTAAATTACATCTCATTGTTTTTAAATTTCAGAATTCTTTAAATTTTTGCTTTTTGTCCAAAGATAAGATTTATTGTCAATCTGATAAAGAAACTTCTGTTGCTAAAACTAAAATGTTTTTCAAGACAAATAAGGGCTTTTAACAAAATAACCTCACAACCACAATGTTCTGAAGAGAGAAAAATTTGAATCTGACCTATTACATATTTATATAAGCATTTTCTATTTACCTTTTCTTTTTGCATTGTTAAATTTTATCCAAATTAGAAAACAATATGTTTAACAGGAAAAATATTTTCCCTAAGAATGGACCATGAATTTTCCTTCCAGTTGAATATGAAGGTTGTGTATATTTCGATATTTTACAGTCTCCTCCGAGCACAGAATTTTTCATGGGAATACAAATATTACTTGCAGGTTATACATCAAAAATAAAATTCAATGTGCATTTTCATGCCTCAATAATATATAATAAAATATGAATAATGAAATTAAATATAAAAAGTAAGGCCCAAAATACACACTACAGAAACAAACATAACTAGTAATATGTGTCAAGAATGATAGATACTGTTTCATGTCAGGTATCAGAGATATATAAGCAAGTAAGCTGGTTTCAAGTATTCAATGTTCATGAGTTAAATGCTACACTTACGGGAAAGAAGAAATATTTCAATGACTGATCAAGGCTAAATTGTTATCACAAGAATGTTAGGTCAGAGCATTTTGAATTTGTTTTTCAAACAGCTTGTAGAGAGCTCACATTCAATTATGGTGGATATTTATCAGCAGTGATCCAAATAAACGATATTCACCATCCACCTACAAGACATTGAGAAGGCAAGATACATCTATGCAAAAAGTGAACAAAGATTATCCTGTAAATTACATATAAAGATAAAAGCAACAGTGGCAAACATTACAGATAGCTTTATATGAAAGAAGACTTGCATTACAACACAGCATGGTTTTTTTTTTTTTTGCGCATCGGCTGCATAGCTGTGGGTCAATCAAAATTTGTCTTTAATACCATATCCCTAGAGGACATATGCAGTCATTATTCTTTAACTTTATTTTTCTTATTAGCTATGAGTGACTATGGCTTCTTGGAGAAGATGGTGGAGTCATTTCTCATTGTTTTCTCTATAGTTTGGAACTTCTCTTACACTCATTGCAACTCAAGACTAGACAACCCAGTTACCTGGCTATTAAAGCCTAACTGGAGATTTTTTTTTTTTTTTTCATTTCACCCAAGCAAGGCAGGAAGCCACTAGGATACAAGGGGTTACAGAAAATTTATAGCAAGATCGAATAGGAGTGATAGAAGAAAGGATGAGGTGAGTGGATAGATCAAAGGCAACTGGAGATGTTGATTGACATTACACTTGAATAGCTGGAATTATAGCTCACAGGAAACAGGAGAAGGGAAGGGAGTTCCACAGGTGAGAGGTGCGAGACATGAAGCTATTAGAGTAGAAGAGACGGCTACATTTAGGAGTTTCGACGGTGAAGGGGTGAGAGCGGGATGCCAGCCTCGTGGGGCGCTGGAACTCATGACGTCTGGGAACCAGCGAATGCAGCTCCTCGGAGCAATTTCCATGAAAGTATTTGTAGAACAGACAGAGGGAGGCGACGGCGCGTCTGTGAGAAAGTGACTGTAGATGAGAATTGATGGATTCATGTCTTTCACAAGGATATTTATAATAAATGAATGCAACATACAAAGCCAGAATTTGAACTTACTTGCTGATTGCACTCTCTTTTACTTTAATATCTTAAATATCTTTTACACTATGCACATATCCTCCGATACAAATGTTTATAATAAATGTTCCTTGTAGGTTCAATAGGCATGCAAACATCCGAATTGAATCTTGACTCAATAAAAGGTTCCCTGGTTTGATTAGTCTTGTCCTGAATACATAACACTTTCTATAATTACCAAACTGCTAAAAACCTTGGAAAACATTTTGGGTATACATTGTGACTCATTCAGATAATTTAGTATAAAGTATATCTTTTCAGGGAAGTGAAATGCAAAATGTTTTTTGATTTTTTTTTACATCATTTGAAGATCAATTTGTGCTAAAGAAGCCAAGATAAACCATTCAATGAATGTCCATTACATTCATATTCTCACAATCAGGCATCATCTGACTATTTGTGGACCTCAAGGAGAATGATTTTGACAATTTAATGGTTAAAAACAAACGAATTAAGTATTTTTTTCTGTATTCTTTTGAGAACAGAACTGCTCTGATGAATAAAAAAAAGTCTACATTAACGAAAAACATTCAGAAAAGGCAACTCTGCAATTAGAAAAAGAAATCAATTCCACCCCTCAAATGCACTGAGACTGACAGATTTTCCATAAATAAGACAAAGTCTTACTGGGAAAAGAAAAAAAAAAACTCCAATATGAATGTACATAAGTGCTTTTGGTTTAATTCTCTGAAAAAAGTAAAAAATAAAAGTTAAAAGACTACTTTCATTTTAAAGTTTTATACTTATATTGTTTTGATGTTTTAAATTATTTGTGTAACTGAAAAAAGACATTATTGCTTTTCTTGTATTTCAAAAAATAAAAACCAATGAAAAAAATTAATTGTATCACAAAAGTACACAATGTTTCCTGATATTATTAAAATATTTTAGTGAATACTCACAGAAAAATATTTAATTTTTACACATGCAAATATTCTTCTTTCATATATACAAACTCAAAAAGCATCTTTTTCTATTTACCATGTCCCTTCATGATGTGGTGAGGATGATTCTCCACAATTTCCTAATTACCAATTTTTGTATTTTCACTATCCCTCCCACTATCTGTTCTGCCATCCATTTACACAAGCTTGTGACTTAGGTTATTCACAGTTTGATTCTGCCCACTTTTATGTCCAGTGAGTATCAAATTTTCCAAGCCCTCTTTCCTCATTATGTGTCAGAGAAAATTTAGCTGTCTCTTTCTGATTCTAACACTAGTGAGAGACCTTTTCTTGCATACAAGTTAAAAATCTTCAGTAACAGAATTGATTATTTATTGTTGAGAATACTCAAAGAAATGATGTATAATTCTTTATTGTTAGTGAGTTCCAAATACGTAAAGCTTTTATAAAAAGGGTCAAATAATAAAGGGATATTTTTTCTCTCACTTCCAAGAAAAGATCATTGGCAACAGGTTTCAATTAATTCTATAAAAAAAATAAAAAATAATGATGAATACTAAGTTAAGCACTTATACAAGGAAGGATTCAACAGCAATTAACTTTCAGAAATCTAAACTCATAAATACCTTCACTAAACCTAATTGAGAATCAGTAATTAAGTTGAGACTGGAATCACTCAATAAAATTTCAATAAAGATCTGAGTGAAATATCAACTGCAAAACCCAAACCATTGTCTTAGCTATCTAAGAACAAAGTAGCAAAGTGATCAATGGAAATTGGCATTTTCAGTTTGTAATTATTTATAGTTGTTACATCTTTATTTGTATAAGATATACTTTCCTTGAAGAGCAGATCTTTTACTGCTTTCATGAAATTGTTCCAACATAAGTCATAACAGAGAGACAAGGATATCAGAAATTTTCTATAAAACAACTTGATATTCTGTGAATTTCTAATAAAAGAATTATTTAGACTGTGAAGGGAAACCAAAGTTAATATTTATATGGAAGCCAATATAGATTAACAATGAGTCCCCA